>JASAMZ010008532.1:0-18191 GCA_030248115.1 Linhomoeus sp. GSCO2_2 | reverse complement strand
TAGAAATTCGATGTCCATGAAGGCCATGTGAACGACCATCACTCCTGCGGCGGCGAACTGAAACGCCAGACAGCCGGAGACGACGGCGGGACTCCAGAGCTGGAATCGAAGGTGGTGTGATAACACTATAGCGGTTTTCATTCATCGACAAAATGGCAAATTGCTCGTGAATCATGTGACTGTCGATCGTGCACGGTCTGCATTAAGACATGTGTCTAGATTTCAGCCGCGTTGGCCAAGTTGTGAAATCTTGTGTCTAAAGTAATGCAAGGCGATCGACTAAGTTCGGCTCACCTTTCTGGCCTTGAGTGGAGCCCAGACGGCTATGAAGCGTGTCACTGTCATAAAAGTAACGGCAAATCCTTGGCTGTAGCGGCTTTACCAGATGCCTGTTGCGCGAAGCAAAGATGCCTGTTGTACACATTTAGCACCATAAAAAAAAATCTATGTTACCAATAATGAAAACCCAGTTAGGTATCTCCTTGTGTTGAGCAGTTAAAGGAATCCACGACTTGATATGTTGGCAGACGGTAAGCAGAGACTTAAACATGCAGGGCCACAATACGGTGCAACCCCCAATGGTCAACGAAGGTGAATACGGGGTTTTCACCAAACCGGGCTTCAAAGCCAGTTAGCCATATGTGCCTATCTTTCTACACGTTTCTCAAGTTAAAGAGAACCGAGCACTTTGTGCAAGCGATCGTTCACTGCGCCCACCGATCAGCAGAAACTTGGCCATGGGTCCGCCGCCCCACTGATGAAGGGGCGTGAAGAGCTTGAGCTGGCTGGATGCTGACGACGAAGTTAAGCGAAGAGGTGGACGTCGACGACACCCAAAGAGACGCGGAACTTGAAGAACGCTCCATCCAGGTTATCCGCATTCCTATGTCTGATCAGCACGTAGAGAACGAGCAGATACACCGGTAGAGTAACCAGGCTGAAGAGAAACAGCCCTCGAGAGATCAGGACAGTCGGCCGAGTCATCGAGTCCGTTGACGCTGAGGAGTCCGCGAGATCTTGTTCTATAGGAATCGAGCCAGGATACAGGTACGTACACACCGAGCGGAGGTATCCACTATCGAGTGCGGGACCGGCGTTTTCAGTGATATTCATTCGTATAGGTTTAACCAACCCGGCGCCACCTGAGAATTCTCTCAGTCAATGACAGAAATTGAGCTCGTTAATATTGGACAAGAGAAGACAACCATTTATCTCTTTCGTCACTGATTGGTTGGCATTGATTTCGTCACGTGCTTCATTTCTCACAGGTAGAGTACGACTATGGCCATAGCAACCGTCTAACAACTCAGAATACACTGGGTCAGATAAATATCCGTGCTTCTAAACATTTGCAAGCTATAATTTGCTAACCGTACACACGTGTACACACTAAATTCGTGCTTCGATTGGTGCAAACTTTATTGGCAGTCCTACTAGGCGACCCATACAGCCGTACCAATTGCCTCAGTAGCCAACATTGTTCACAGTAGAAGTGGCGAATACCTAGGCCAGTCATACTGTTTAACCGCGCCAGCAATCCAGGGCATTGCTTATCAATAGCACGGGCGAACGCGCATATAAGTGTCGCAGTAGAAGGACACCTGAGAGGCTGCACCGTCGCTGTGCCACCCCACACCCCCCCCCCCCCCCCCCCCCCCCCCCCCCTACTACAATCCGTGTCCATTGGCGTCTGCCCCCCCCCCCCCTCAATCCGTGTCCATTGGTGTCTGAGCACTCGTACTTTCACGTTCACTGCGGCGTTTGACGCATGCGCGACCTTCTCTTGCATTGCAGCGACCTTCGGCCCCCCTGGTGGGGTCTACCATGCCTACTATCTACATACAAGACGAGAACAGACTTGTGGTAGAATCTGGGACAGTGGAGTCGAGACAAGACGCCGAGCAGCTTCTGGCCGCCCGCGCGGTAGTTTGACGCCCTTGTCATAATATGGCTTACATACCGCAAATCCTCCTAAGCGCCCTGGGCGCTTTTTTCGCCCGCCCTCAGGCGGGCGACACCCTACGAGAGCTCGCCGTGCGTGCGTGCGTACGTACGTGCGACGCGTGCGTAACGCTCTCGGATCTCGGCGCTGGAAAGTCGTAGAGAAACGATCTTGGGCTCTATGGATAGCTCTCGACTCACTGATCCTTTTGCTACGAAAAGTCGAGATTCAAACGTTTCAATTGCGCGCGCTACAGTAACCGAAAAGTCAAAACGCAAAACGGCTCTAGCTCGCTCGTCTTACTTCGTAGAGCGACAATCGACACGTCAGGTGAAAGCTCTCGACGTGTTCTTTCAAAGACCAGGGCAGACCAGACCAGACCAGACCAGTGCCGACCATTGCAGAGCAGAGCAAATCAGAACTGACCAGAGCAGGGCAGAGCGGAGCCGACCAGAGCACAGCAGACCAGAGCTGACCAGAGCTGAGCAGAGCAGACCAGAGCAGAGCAGATCAGGCAGGCCAGAGCAGAACAGACCAGAGCAGATCAGAGCAGATTGGAGCAGACTGGAGCAGATCGGAGCAGACTGGAGCAGAGCAGACCAGAGCAGACTAGAGCAGACCAGAGCAGGCTAGGGCAGACTAGAGCAGACCAGAGCAGACAAAAGCAGAGCAGACCAGAGCAGAGCAGACCAGAGCAGAGCAGAGCAGACCAGAGCTAATCAGTTCAGACCAGACCAGACCAGTGCCGACTAGAGTAGAGAAGGCCAGAGCGGACCAGAGCAGAGCTGAGCAGACCAGAGCCGTGCAGACTAGAGCAGACCAGAGCACACTAGAACAGACCAGACCGGACCAGAACAGAGCAGAAACGACCAGGGCAGACCAGACCAGACCAGACCAGTGCTGACCAGGGCAGAGCAGAGCAAATCAGAACAGACCAGAGCAGAGCAGACCAGAGCGCAGCAGACCAGAGCTGACCAGAGCTGAGCAGAGCAGACCAGAGCAGACCAAAGCAGACTAGAGCAGAGCAGAGCAGACCAAAGCAGACCAGAGCAGAACAGAGGAGATCAGAGCAGACCAGATCAGATCAGAGCAGATCAGAGCAGACCAGAGTATGTAGATCGGAGCGGAGTGGACCGGAGCAGATCAGAGCAGACTGGAGAAGACTAGAGCAGAGCAGACCAGACCCGAGTAGACCAGAACAGATCAGAGCAGGCCAGACCAGATCAGAAGAGACCAGTGCAGGCAGACCAGAGCAGAGCAGACCAGGGCAGACCAGAGCGTGCAGAACAGAGCAGAGCAGAGCAGAACTGACCTGAGCAGAGCAGATCAGACCAGAGCAGATCAGACCAGAGCAAACCAGAGCAGACGAGCATATCAGAGCAGACTAGAGCATACCCGAGCACAGCAGAGTAGACCAGGGCAGCTCAGACCAGACATAGACAGACAACCAGCGATTAATCAGTTCTATGTCCAGGACGTTTCGGGATCAAGTGATCCTAAAACACTGCAGAATTTGATCGAGCGGCAGTTGGTGGAAGTCTGGCCTGGCATGATGAAAACACGTGTGCCCAAACGCCATTCGACAAGCGGTGAGATCCTGCGACCGACTTGCGATGCTAACGAGGTTTAGAAATCTGTACGGTAATTCACGTAACGTAAGGCCTCTGGGGCTACAGTGGCTCTGGGACATGTGCAGTAGCTCTAGCATTTAATTTGGACTAGAGCCTTTTTTAACCACAATAAATTGTGGTGCCAGCTTAGTATGCTACATAATGCCTTGTCTTGCTTCAGCTGGAGAGCATCGAGCTGTTTGCATCAGTCTGCCGTCGAATGGTCGATTCCGTGGCCAACTGCAAAGGCGTCCTTGGACGCGACAAGAAATCGCGAATATCTTGAATCAAATTATGGTTGCTTTTGGCATTGACGGAGTTTTGCTTCTGTGGCACATTTTCTGTACGTTTGAAAGTACTTTGCTGCCCTTCTTGGGGGGCTGGTATACATACATACATAGTTTGTTAGACCTCTTTAGTGCCAGTGGAGGCTCTATGGAGATTTCATTTATGCGTTGGGCTGTTTGAAGGAATATTATTATGTTCATCTACGACGACGGATGAAGTGGGACTGGCTAGTGGCTACAGCGATCGCAAGAGAATTTAGCCGTCAACTGCGGAAGACACAGAGCAAACGACGACGACACACAACAGTTCCAGTGAAACGAAGGACGAGCGGGGTTGCAAAGTGGCTGGCCAGTGATCAGTGGCCACTCTTCCAGTGGATTTCGTATGCGGCCTCTCGGTTAGGCTTCCGCCTACACAGTAGTAGCCGTGTGCCAGCTGTTTTCGAAGGCGCTTCATTTACTGAATACGTCTCTTCTGTTGACACTGGGCGATTGTCACTCACTGGCCCTGCTCATAATAAGAACAGTGCGCTCAACGCCCATCAATCAAATTAAGTGTGTCGTTCTGGCAAAGCCATATACAAATAGTGGTGTATGGTGGAGGCCAGGGGCTGGGGAGGGGCGGGGGCGGGGGGGGGGGGGTGTGGGGTGGCACAGCGACGGTGCAGCCTCTCAGGTGTCCTTCTACTGCGACACTTATATGCGCGTTCGCCCGTGCTATCGATAAGTAATGCCCTGGATTGCTGCGCGGTTAAACAGTATGACTGGCCTAGGTATTCGCCACTTCTACTGTGAACAATGTTGGCTACTGAGGCAATTGGTACGGCTGTATGGGTCGCCTAGTAGGACTGCCAATAAAGTTTGCACCAATCGAAGCACGAATTTAGTGTGTACACGTGTGTACGGTTAGCAAATTATAGCTTGCAAATGTTTAGAAGCACGGATATTTATCTGACCCAGTGTATTCTGAGTTGTTAGACGGTTGCTATGGCCATAGTCGTACTCTACCTGTGAGAAATGAAGCACGTGACGAAATCAATGCCAACCAATCAGTGACGAAAGAGCTAAATGGTTGTCTTCTCTTGTCCAATATTAACGAGCTCAATTTCTGTCATTGACTGAGAGAATTCTCAGGTGGCGCCGGGTTGGTTAAACTTATACGTACGTATATCACTGAAAACGCCGGTCCCACTCTATAGTGGATACCTCCGCTCGGTGTGTACGTACCTGTACCCGGCTTGATTCCTATAGAACAACATCTCGGGGACTCCTCAGCGTCAATGGACTCGATGACTCTGCTGACTGTCCTGATCTCTCGAGGGCTGTTTCTCTTCAGCCTGGTTACTCTACCGGTGTATCTGCTCGTTCTCTACGTGCTGATCAGACATAGGAATGCGGATAACCTGGATGGAGCGTTCTTCAAGTTCTGCGTCTCTTTGGGTGTCGTCGACGTCTACTCTTCGCTCAACTCCGTCGTCAGCATCCACCAGTTGGAGCTCTTCACGCCCCTTCATCAGTGGGGCGGCGGACCCATGGCCAAGTTTCTGCTGATCGGTGGGCGCAGTGAACGATCGCTTGCACAAGTGCTCGGTTCTCTTTAACTTGAGAAACGTGTAGATAGGCACATATGGCTAACTGGAAAGCCCGGTTTGGTGAAAACCCTGATTCACCTTCGTTGACCATTGGGGGTGCACCGTATTGTGGCCCTGCATGTTTAAGTCTCTGCTTACCGTCTGCCAACATATCAAGTCGTGGATTCCTTTAACTGCTCAACACAAGGAGATACCTAACTGGGTTTTCATTATTGGTAACATAGTATGGTGCTAAATGTACAACAGGCATCTTTGCTTCGCGCAACAGGCATCTGGTACTGCCGCTACAGCCAAGGATTTGCCGTTACTTTCATGACAGTGACACGCTTCATAGCCGTCTGGGCTCCACTCAAGGCCAGAAAGGTGAGCCGAATTTTGTCGATCGCCTTGCATTTCTTTAGACACAAAAGATTGCACACATGTTTAATGCAGACCGTGCACGATCGACAGTCAAATGATTCACGAGCAATTTGCCATTTTGTCAATGAATGAAAACTGCTCTAGTGTTATCACACCACCTTCGATTCCAGCTCTGGAGTCCCGCCGTCGTCTCCGGCTGTCTGGCGTTCCAGTTCGCCGCCGCAGGAGTGATGGTCGTTCACATGGCCTTCATGGACATCCAATTTCTACACTCCCCAGACAACGCCACGACACTACCTATTTTCGCCGTCGACAACTGGCTCGTCAAAGTCACTTGGGCCAATGCGCTCTTCGCCGAGTTGGCCTTTGGGAATGCCATCATTCTGCTCTACGCGCTCACCTTCTACAAGCTCTGGAGAACGGGCAAGGTAATGTGGCACAGCAGGCAGACTTTCGCGCGTCAAAAAGCTTTGAATAAGCTTAACATGGCTTTACATTCAATTCACTCATTGATTTAGTTTAATTCAGTTTATTCTAATTTAATCCAACCCCAATTAATGTTAATTACTTAAATTTTGTTCTTTGATTAATTTTTTTGAGTCTACCGTAAATTTAATTTAGTGTAACTTAATTAAATGCAATCTAACTTAATTTGATTTAATCTGATGTACTTTATCTAATTAATTTTAATTAAATTCATTTTATTTAAGTCAAATCTATTTTATTGTATTTTACTTAGGTAATTTAATTTAATTTAATTTAACTGAATTTTGTTTAATTTAATTAATTTAATTTATTTAACTAGTTTAATTAATATAATTACATCAATTTATTAATTTAGTTGACTTAATTTAGTTTAATTTCATTTAATTTATTTAAATTTAATATATTTTTTTATTTAATTTGGCTGAATTTGATTAATTTCCTTTCATTATTAAATTATATTATTAAATTCATTTTAATTTAGTTTGACTGTGTTCGGTCTAATTCAGTATGGTATATTTCAATGCAGTGTGATTTCCATTTGGTTTAACTTGGATGAGTCATTGTCAATCTGGTATACGGCACACCCACGCACGGGCCGGTAAACGTTGCAGGCGTCATCTGGCCAGCAGGACACGGCCGACGCTGGCCGGCGTCAAATGGAGGTCAAGCTAGCCATTTCGGGCCTACTGATCGGCTCTCTGGAAGTGGTCTGGATGGTGTTTCTCTTCACCTTCTCTTTCCTGATTCCCAAGTCTGCGCCTATGACCTACGAGAGCTTCTACCTGCTCTACACCATAGTCGCAGACCTCTACGCCTCCAGCAACCCATACATTCTTCTCTGCCTGTCGAAGGCCGTTAGGGAGAAGGTCTGCGAGGATCTTGGGATGGAGAAGAAGAATCCTTCTCTGAAGCAGAACTCGGCCGCGGGAGGGGCGCTTTTCGTAAAGACTAGCAGGCCGGTCAATTCTCAAGCCTCTTCGGTACTTGCGAGCCGGAGAAACACTAAAGTGATTATCGAGCGATTCTGAGTTGAGTGTTTCTGTTTGATAATGAAGCGTTGTGGCCCGTGAAGTGTGGCCGGAAATCCGCCATCTAGTCGGCGGACGCCGGCCGGACGTCGGCCGGCGTCACCTTGTGCGAGTGCGATATAGGTAGTTGTCCTGTGTCGTTCTAGAACTTCCATCCAGACGGTGCGTCTCGTCTGGGGACCGACTTGTTTGTCTGGAGGAGTTGAGATGTAACTGGTTCTGTCAGTTTTTGCCGCCGCAACCGCCGACACAGGACCAAAGTTCGCGAACTTTCTTCCAGACGCGACGCCAACGATTGATCGTCACCCCCCCCCCCCCCCCCCCCCCTTCTCCACCTCCCTCCCCTTTTCCGACCAACTCAGGTCGGCGGGTCTCGCGCGCAATTAACGAGCTTGGGTGTTCTCCACTCTCCACGGTTTGTTTGTCTGACCGGTCGGTCTAAGTAACTCGTTTGACATCTGCACCGCAGGAAGCGGTTACCTGCTTCGCTAGCCCCCCCCCCCCCCCCCCCCCATCACTTCCCTTTCTTGCAAAAGTGCTAGTGATAATCGGCTTCGCATCGAAGTTTGCTTGCAGAGGATTAAGTCTGAAACAAACGAAAATTACACAGGTGACGTCGAAACGGTTTTTGCCCGAGTTGGAGTAGGAAGGAGGGGACGCTCATCTCTCATCCAACCCTCTCCCCATTTGCTTTCCTCCCCCATTCTCTCTGCATAAAACTCTAGGTTCTGGACTCTCGTCGCCAGTTGCACCGTTAGAGGATTCGTCAACCAAGCATTCATCGTCGAATACTCTTCTCTACAGTTTCGAACCAAATCACCAACTCACCATGCTGACGCCGAAGACCGTCGCTCTGACCAGTGGCATCTGGTGTGACATGGGCGCCCAGTGCAACAACGTGAGTCTCCAACTCTTCCACCTTCACTTCGGCATTCAAAACATACTGTTGAATTAATTCGAAAAATTGCTAACATTCTAGAAACATTAATAATTTGTGTGAATGATCAATTAATTAAATCGATAGATCACCCAAATAAAATTATTATTAATTAATAAATCAACTGCTGCGAAACTTCAGTAGAAATCCTATGCGTGGTGTCCCTCCAAAGCACAACTTCTTGTTGAATCAATGAGTGTCAGCTGGAACGACGAATTGACAAAAAATTGAGGTTGTGCGACGGCCTCCTCGAGGACCTTCTCCATTGAAAAGTCTCCGCACCTGATTTCCGGCATGGCACTGCGGAAATTGGTGTCATTTGTCCTTTACTGCATCAAAACGGTGTGAAATTTTACGTGTTGTTCACAAACACCACGTAGTATGTCGTGCCCAAATTTGGGCCTGAGATATAGAGTCAAGCTTGAGAACGGCGGCAGCAAAGTTGGCGTTCTCACCTTTTTTCGCCGCGCCTCAGCGCGGCGAGGTGTATATATGTTACGTCCACTTTCCGCATTCGTCCAGAAGCCGCATAATGCGGATTCTGGATGCGTCGGCGTCCAGTTTCAGCATAATGCCGTTTCTGGACGACACGGCGTCCAGAATACGCATTAGAAAGAAGAGGCATGCATCACCGCACCATGCGTAATCTGGACGTCCAGAATCAGCATTTCATTGCCATCATGACGGAGGCGCACAGCAGGCCTGAGCAGGGGGTGAAGTAGATGGAGGAGTGTTCATCCCACTTACAGTTTGCACTAAAACTCGGCCGGCGTCGCGCCTGGCGGGTCTCAGCTGAGGCTTAGCGCGACCACCAACTTCAGGGCGCGCTCCGCGCGCCTTGAAGTCGGTCACCGGTCGCGTTAAGCCTAAGCTTCGACCCGCCAGACTGCGACGCCGACTGACTCTTGTGGACTGTGGGCGCAGGGCGAGCCTAAGCATAGCCTAATTTCAAAGTAAAATCATACTTTCAAAAACGACAACATTGTAATCAATCAAGGAACGCGTATTCTTGACGTCCAAGTTACGCAGCCAGGAGCATGCTTCTCCTTCTCCAAAGCGGATTCTGGACGGCGCCGCGTCCACAAACCGCATTATGCGGAAACTGGACGCGTCGTCGTCCAGAAGCCGCATATGCGGATTCTGGACGAATGCGGATTCTGGACGTCACATATATACGGATGACAATGTCTGTCTGTCTGTCCGTCTGTCTGTCTGTCTGTCTGTCCGTCCGTGGCACCGAAGTAAAACATGTGACATACGTGGTCAAGTGAAGTCAAGGTCGCTGAGTATGGATCCAATGTCCGTTTCTGTTGCTAATTTCGCATTTTCGAGATATTCACAATTAAAATTCAAAAATGTCGAAAATTGACTTTTTCACCTGATGAGCTAGACGCGAAATTTCTTCAGAAATGGGAAGAGCATGGACCGCTGATAATTTGTAACACAAAAGAAATTTTTTGTCAAAATGGAATTTGATAGAAATACGTAATTGTTTGTAGAACTGCCATAAATTGACAAAAATAGAACGTCATTTATTGACGAATGTGAATGCGGAAACTGAAAGCTCGTAAGCCAATAAGAATTTGTGACATAATTTGTTAGTTTTGAAAAATTGCAATTTGGAGATATTTACAATTAAAATATGAAAATGTCGAAAACCGACTTTTTCGCGTGATGAGCTAGCGACGACATTTCTTCAGAAATGGAAAGAGCATAGGCCGTGGGCAATTTGTACCACAAGAGAATTTTTTTCAAATGTTTAATTTCATAGAAACACGCAATTATTTGTCAAAATTCCATAAAATGATGAAAAAAGAACGTTGTTTATTGACGAATGTGAATGTAGAAATTGAAAGGTCGTAAGCCAATAAGAATTTGTGACATGGTCCTACAGTTTTAAAATATTGCATTTTAGAGATATTTACAATTAAAATATAAAAATGTCGAAAATCGACTTTTTCGCCTGATGAGCTAGCGACGAAATCTCTTCAGAAATGGAAAGAGCATAGACCGCGGATAGTTTGTAACACAAACAAAATCGTTTGCAATTATGGAATTTCATAGAAATACGCCACAATTTGCCAAAATTCTACAAATTGACAAAAGCATCATAACGAGATTCCTGGTAGAGAACGACTGCACCAAACAGTTGGCAAGTTATTTTGTTTGATGTGGCGTATTCCAACGGGTATAAAACTTTAGATGAACGGCGTCGTATCATGCCGATACCATATAGCGAACGCGGCGATATCACTGAGCTTTAGATCAGTTGTACAGACAACCGTATCGTGGTAATAGCTGCATTTGAATTGTGGTACACGTTTTCAAGATACCTTCGCTACATGCGGCTAATTATGCGAATGAAATTCACGATACTGTTCACCAAGATTTGACAGACACAAAATAAAGGTTGAACTTTTTACACACACAGCTTGTTGACGCACCTCGTATTTTGTTTCACATGTACACATTCTAGGTACACTTAACATGTGTAGATTTGTCCCTGCCGTCTATACGGATGACAATGTCTGTCTGTCTGTCTGTGTGTGTGTGTGTCCGTCCGTCCGTGGCACCGAAGTAAACTACGTGACATATGTGGTCAAGTAGAGTCGAGGTCGCTGAGTACGGATCCTATGTCCGTTTGTGTTGCTAATTTCTCATTTTCGAGATATTTACAATCAAAATATGAAAGTGTAAAAAATCGACTTTTTCGCCTGATGAGCTAGCGGCGAAATTTCTTCAGAAATGGAAAGAGTATAGACAGTGGATAATTTGTAACACAAAAGAGTTTTTTTAGAAACGTGGAATTTGATAGAAATACGCGATTATCTGTCAAAATTTCATAACATTACAAAAATAGAGCGTCATTTATTGACGAATGTGAATGCAGAAATGGAAAGGTCGTAAGTCAATAAGAATTTGTGACATGGTTTTACAGTTTTGAAATATTGCAATATAGAGATACTTACAATTAGGTAAAATACGAAAATGTCAACAAGTCTCTTTTAAAAAGCGGAGTGGTTTTGAGCTTTGACTTTTTACTGAGATTGTAGCAAGGCCCTTTCCGGTTTCGTGCAGCGTCTTTGACTCTCCGCGCGACTACACTTTTTGGAGTGGTCTTGCTACGCAACATTGGTATCGCTCGGGTTTAATTCTTTAAACCAAGAAAATCATCTTTTCAGACTAAATTTAAAAAAAACACTGGAATCTAACGCAAAACTACAGGTTAATTGTGAGCATGATTTGATGCTGGCTTGCAGTGAGCTCTTCAGCGATGTCAAGATCGCTCCTCTGCAACCACGAGTGCCAAGATATAACAAACCAAAGTCTGCAGTTTTCATCGCGTTTTGGTTACTGTAGCCCTCTCATTGACCTTTTGAAACTTTTTATTGTCGGATTCTTGCTCAGGAGGTCCAGCGCTTCATTTTGATATGCGATTCGACTAGGTTCGATGAAGTTTTGACTTTTCGCGGACATTACTTCGGGATACTGTAGCGCGCAATTCTTAAAACTTGTTATTATTTCGACGTCACAGTTCGCGAGAGTAGTCCCAGGGCTACTCGCCGATGTGTCGAACTCAACTCAGCGACGTCAGACAAGCGAGTTATTAAGCCAGAAGCAAGCGTGTCGTTTCCAGTTTTCGACGCGTTTTGGATACTGTAGCTCTCTAGTTAAACTTTTAAAACTTTTTTCTTGTCGGATTCGTGCTCAGGAGCTCGAGCGCTTTACTTTGATATGCGATCTGACTAGCTTCGGTCAACTTTTGTCTTAGAATAGACCCCACTTTGGATACTGTAGCGCGCGAGTTTGAAAATTTATTCCAGTTTTGAACACTCAGATGGCGAGAGTAGTCCGAGGGCTACCCGTCGATGTGTCGAACTCAACCCAGCGACGTCAGACAAGCGAGTTATTAAGCCCGAAGCAAGCGTGTCGTTTCCAGTTTTCGACGCGTTTTGGTTACTGTAGCTCTCTGTTTAAACTTTTGAAACTTTTTGTTGTCGGACTCGTGCTCAGGAGCTCGAGCGCTTCACTTTGATATGCGATTTGAGTACCTTCGGTCAACTTTTGTCTTAAAATGGACCCCACTTAGGGGTACTGTAGCGCGCGAGTTTGAAAACTTATTTCAGTTTTGAACACTCAGATGGCGAGAGGAGTCCGCAGGCTACTCGACGATGTCTCAAACTCCACCCTACGACGTCGGACGAGCGAGTTATTAAGCCCGACGCGAGCGTGACGCACGAACGTACGTACGAACGCACGTACGCACGCCGAGCTCTTGATAGGGTTCGCTCGGCTGAGGCCGAGCGAAACAAGCTGTGTGTGTAAAAAGTTCAACCTATACTTTGTGTCTGTCAAATTTTGGTGAACAAAACAGTATAGTGAACGTTGTACACATCGTTAGCCGCATCTGGAGAAAGTGTCTTGAGAATGTGTACCTTAATGCCAAGTGCAGCTATCCACACGATACGCTTATCTGTAGAGCTGATCTGAAGCTCAGTGATATCGCCGCGTTCGCTATATGTTATCGGCATGATACGACGCCGTTTATCTGATGTTTCCTACCTGTGTGAAAACGTCACTTCCAACAAAAAACTTGCCAAAAGTTTGGTGCGGTTGTTCGTCAGCGCGAATTCCAGACAAACCAGAAGCCGCTACGCCGATGATTATTTGGTTATTCGGTGTCAAAACGTAAATGACAAAACCAGAATAAAGCGCAGCAAAAAAAGCAAAAGGGTCGCCGAGGATCGAACCTCGGTCGGCTCGTACGTTTTTGCGCGCGATCCGGCGGCTTTCCAGCCTACGCCATGCTGTCGCATCACAGCGCTTCTCAAAACGGCGCTCTTATACTCTGTGTTGGCGTCTATTCAGCAGACTACGGTGCTTTAGCACGTCCGCACGATCGAAAAGCCCCGTAAGCACCGTAACATTGCAAATAGAGACAATTCGTCGAAAAATTTCAAACTTCAAACGTTACACCCACACTCATTTGAAATTAGCAACAGCAAATCTCATCGGATCCTTAATCAGCGACATCGACTCTACCTGACGCCATCTGTCACGTGTTTTACATCGGCTGGACAAAAAAGTTCGCGGACTACACATCGTCATCTGTATATATATGTTGCACCCACTTTCCGCAATCCAGCCAGATTGCGCAATCCGGAGGGTTTCCCTCCAGACTACGCAATATGGCGCGTTCTGGAGGGCGGCCCCTCCAAACCGCGCAATCTCTGGTCGGCGGGGCGCAGCAGGCCTGAGCAGAAGCTGAATTAGATGGAGGGGTGTTCATCCAACTTACAGTTTGCACTAAAACTCTGTCGACGTCGCGCCTGGCGGGTCTCAGCTGAGACTTAGCGCGACCACCAACTTCAGGGCGCGCTCCGCGCGCCCTGAAGTCGGTCACCGGTCGCGTTAAGCCTAAGCTTCGACCCGCCAGACTGCGACGCCGACTAGACTCTTGTGATCCGTCTCTGGGCGCAGGGCGAGCCAAAGCATAGCCTGATATGGAAGGAATGAACTTCCAGGTAAAAGAATTAGACGTAAAAGTTAAAGAATTCAACGTCCTGGCAGCTGATTGCACGTTCTGGAGGGGCTGCCCTCCAGAACGCGCCATATTGCGCAGTTTGGAGGGGCACCCCTCCAGATCGTGCAATATTGCACATTCTGGAGGATTGCGCCGTCCGGATGCGACATACCTCGCCGCGCTGAGGCGCGGCGAAAAAATCGACTTTGTCACCTGATGAGCTAGCGACGCAATTTCTTCAGAAACGGAAAGAGCATAGACCGCGGATAGTTTGTAACACAAACAAAATTGTTTGCAATTATGGAATTTTATAGAAATACGCCACAATTTGCCTAAATTCTACAAATTGACAAAAGCGTTATAACGCAGAAATACGTACACCAAACGAGATTCCAGGTAGAGAACGTGGCACCAAACGGTGGGGAAGTTTTTTGTTCGATGTGGCGTATTCCCACAGGTATAAAACTTCAGATGAACGGCGTCGTATCATGCCGATAACATATAGCGAACGCGGCGATATCACTGAGCTTCAGATCAGTTGTACAAACAACCGTATCGTGGTAATAGCTGCACTTGAATTGTGGTACACGTTTTCAAGACACCTTTTCTAGATACGGCTGATTATGCGAATAAAATTCACTATACTGTTCACCAAGATTTGACAGACACAAAGTATAGGTTGAACTTTTTACACACACAGCTTGTTGACGCACCCTGTAAAACCTTACAATATGCAACGAACATCGTTACAGTGCTCTCATTGCACTTGTTGAAAACAGAGAACGACATACATATGCGTTCGTGTTAGTTTTGAGAATAGAACGCGATCCAAACAGCATCTCAACACGGCTTGCGTGTAATGCTCGATTTCTACGTGCGTAGGCGTATAATTTCAGTTGGGCATCACCCAGCCAGAATGGAGTTACATCGTCGACTGCCACGACGAGCGGGTTCAGTACGGGCAGTATGCCTGCGACCTGGAGAGAAGACTCGACCAGGTACACTACACACTAGCGATGCCTGTCACTCGGGCGATAAAACCCTAGTCTACACAGTCTCAGCCTACACAGTCCCGTCCGTCGGGCGCCTTGCTGCGTTCTCAGAACGCCTTTGCGCGCTACAGTGATCATCCAACGGTTCAGCAGGGGATGATGGTTCTAACTCCCTTGTTAACCTCCCAGATTCGTGACAATTTGTAAACAAGTGTGGCACAGTCTTGCGAACACACACCGACTAACATCAAAAATTTGTCGCACGTGGTCTATTCTGACAGCCATTTGAAGAAATCGTCGTTCCAAAGCGTGTTCTCGAGTGTGCTGTGTAGTGTAGTGCTTGCGCAGCACATGCTGGCCAGTTTACATCTGTACAGTATATACCCTCACGGTTCACTACGTACTGTAGGTAATGAAGTACAACTAAGCTTGTTGAACGGCTGTTTTCAGCTCGGCATCACTGGAGGCGATAGATACGACATCCTGCGGTGCAACCAGATGTCGATGGAGCACGTCGGCTACTGAGCAACTGTCGGAAAGGAAGGAGACCGATTCATAGGACAATTTCCTATATTTCTACACAATTAGGGCGCGCAGTTCGCAGTTGTTGCAGCGTGATTCTCGCACAGCAGGTATTGTTTGCAGTGTGTGTAGCCAGACAGAATCCGAATATTAGATTGTCAGTGTTCGCAAACCTGCCTACGTAGGCCAGATTCCAGATGTCTTTGCGACTCCGTCGGACATAGGACTGTGGTCGCCCATCTGATGTAGCCATGTACAGTAGGTGTAGGCCAAAGAATAGTGTCCTGTGAACAGTAGAAGATCGATTCTCCTCTGGTATTCTGTCGAATGACGGCGTTGGTTTGGACGGTTACTGGAATAGACAAATTTCAAAAACCAGAACTTTTGCACCACTTGCAGTCATCCTTCAGCGCTGGGAAACCAAGACGGACTGAACGCCGCCTGAACAGGACTCATTTGTAGAGAGCAGCCACGACTTGTCGCTGTGAACAAGGCACTGTACGTAGGAATGTGCAATGAACTTGCGTACCTATACCAAGTTGCCTTTGATTTCCACGATCCCCCATACTACCTGCAGCAGGGCTCGCCCCGTCGATCGATCGTGGCGCACCTCCCACGCGCCAACCGTTCGCTGATTGTGAACCCATAGGCCAGTAGGTAGTTTCGAAAGGGCGCCAAAAGCAGAAGAAGAGGAAGGAGGGGGCGTCAAACGGGCCAGAAGACGCGCGCGAGCGCGGTAGTGTCGATTTCTCGGCCGGTCTTCCATTCTTCTTTTCGTGGAGCCACACCAACCGACCGACGATGTCGTTAACAACGGACGGGCGCCGGGCCTTTGGCGAAAATCGAAGGGGAGGGGGAGGGAGGGGGGGGGTGGTTACAGCGGCGCTAGAAAGTTAGCTTGGAAGAGAGGGGGAGGGGTGTAAGCTCGCCCCCCCCCCTCCTTTTGTTGTTGAACGAACACGGTTGCCGAGGGGCCTCCCTCCCGTCTCTCTCACCCTGCACCGAGCCAGATAACACCGGAGGCTCACGGCAGGCTCTAGGAGAAGAAGAAGAAGAAGGAATAGAAGTCGGCGTGCAGCCGGACCGGCCTCTTTTATGCTGATTGTCTTTTGCCATGGTTGCTGGTCCGCTCGCGAAGAAGCTACAGAGCCCTCCCTTCCCCCACATCCTCCCCCCTCCCCCCTTCCAAATCAGTAGGCTTTACAACAAAGCCGAGAAGAAGACGGCCGACCGAGATAACCGGCCGCAGCGGCGGCGGTGGCGGCGGAGCGCCGTGGGGCGCTCCGGCGCACACCACTTGAGCCATGCTGACGTCAAGCTGAGAGGCAGAAGAATGGAGAGAGAGAAACAGAGAGAGAAGGGAGGGGGAAGCTCCAAGCGGCGGCGGCGGGCTGACTGGCCCGAGGCGGATAAGCGACCGTTTCATTCAGTCGACGGACGGCCGGCGGCGCGGGCGTTGTTCGATCCTCCCTCGGACAACTGTTGGCGGCCTTTGTCGAATTTTGTTGTGAGACAGTGGGTGGGTGCCGCCGACCTTTCGGTCCCTGCGCAAGAGCGACCCACGCAGCGACGTCTACTGTCGTCGTCGCCGTTCCGAAACCGAAGTCGCCACTCTGCCGTCTTGTTATTCTAGCCGAACCCCTAATTGGAGAGGCGGCGACGTCTGATTCGGCGAACCCCACATCATCGTACATCCTCCCTCGCGCCTACCATCTTTATAAACGCTACATGTGAACTTCACGAGTGGAGCGGCGCATCTTCAGAGGCAAAGAACTCCAACCGACTTCAATTTGTATCTCCTTACCGTCAAGCGAGGCTGAAAGCGGGCTGGAGCCATTACGCAGGCGGACGGCGGCCCAATTTTTCGTCGCCCCCTTTCCCAGGAGTATCGGTTGCTTAGAATGCTGACGAGTTTCTGGAAGAGTGTGCAGTGTTTTCCGGTCGCCACTTTCCTTTCGTTCGGCTTAGGACTTCCGCAGGCTGCGGGGGCGACGATTCTCTTGCGCTTCTACTGAAGCGAACCGCACTGAGTGCTGTGTGCCTTTGAAGGCGCACACGGCGTGAGCGGCAGCCTTCCTTTGCACGTCACTGCATTTCCTATCGAGTTGCGCTCGATCGGCTAAACCTGTCGGCGACCTCTGACGACCGAGAGAGGACCTGGCACTACTCAGCCATCGGTCTTCGATGTCACCTTTTCAGCAAGTCAGAAGTCGGCATCCGAATGCGTCTTTCCGCCGCCTCCAGTCTGCTTCTGAGTGCGATGTGCGAAGAGCGCGATTCATTAGGGCGCGCTTGTTCCCTTCAAGCGAGGATATTCGAATTTCCCCGCACGCGGCGCCACTCACCCTCCTCACGCCAGCTTCTTCTCCGTCTGTGGTCTTCTTCGCAAGTCACAACTGTTCGCTCTGATTGAGCCCCGAGGAGCCGGAGGGTGAAACAACCCTTTTCCTCCCCTCAATCAACAGGGGTATTAGACTGAGAGGGTGCATTGTTTGCGCTGGGTCTGTAGGTAGGCGGTTCGCGTGATAATTAGCGGGGCGGAGCTATCATCCCTTAAAGTGAGACCACGAAGTGGCACCCGCTCTCAGATGGGAGGAGGCCGGCAGACGACACAAGAAGGCCGTGCGAAATGACTGGCTGACTTCTGAAGAAGACCTCTGAAGTCCATCTGAAGCCCAGTTCATCCATCCAAGATGGACCTGAGTGGCCTTCTGGCCATCATCGTGTTCTACGCCCTGATCCTGGTGGTGGGCATGTGGGCAGCGCGCAAGTCCTCCAAGGAGAAGGACTCGGAGGACGTCATGCTGGCCGGCAGGAACATCGGCCTTCTGGTCGGCATCTTCACCATGACTGGTGGGTGTGACGAGAGTGGCAAGTGACGCACACCTCTGAAGTAGTGGTTCGCGCGCAA
>JASAMZ010008531.1:0-22275 GCA_030248115.1 Linhomoeus sp. GSCO2_2 | reverse complement strand
TAAAAGGGTTGCTTGATAGAGGGATCTTCTTGCTCTAAATAACCGAGTCCCGGGCGAAATCAGTCTTGCTATGCAATACCCTCATGCGAAGGGGGAGCTCGTGAAGCGGAGCAAACCGGGGGATGAGCTCTCGCACGCCCTCCAGAAAGAACGCAACTCTTTGCAATGTCAGTCATGAATACAAACTCAACTTATTAATAATAATACCGGAGCGTGTTCCAAATTGAAAATAAATAAAATTTTGAAAAGAAATTGTGTTCGAAAAAGCATTTTTTTCATCTCTGCGCCCACCTTGTTGTCGATGTGCTTCTGGATCAGTTCGTTCTTCAGGTCGTCTATGGCATCCGCCACAGCATCGGCCTCTGAACGCGGTCAAGGGGCGCAGTACGGTACCTGACACTTGAGATTGGCTAGGTGTAGGCATTTGACACGACAGTGGGGAAGGGGGTAGATGGAGGCAGTGGCACGTATGCGCCGATTTGCGCCTGAAATGCGCCTCAACATGGCGAAAATCGCCCAATTTTGACCGCAGCGAGTGTACAAATCGGCAATGTACGGCGACGCGGGTTTTACACATTCTCGGTTGGCGGGAGTGGAAGGCGGGCATTTTACTGTTGGCATCGGCGGCGAGTTTCTTGGCCCAGCAGGTGCGCAGGGAACGCAGACTGCCGTCCAGCTCCAGGTTGTCTATGCCATTGACGTTGAAGCCGCCGCCCGACTGTAACGGGGTGAGTTTTTCAGTTTCGCGACAGACAACGCTATAATGCACTTTGAAGAAACAAGCTGAAGCTGTGTGTGTATAAAGTTCAACCTAGACTTTGTGTGTCTCTGTCATATCTCGGTGAACAGCATAGACAACTTTATTCACATCATTAGCCGTATCTTGAGAAGGTGTATCTTCAGAGCGTACAACTATTTACCGAGTGCAGCCATCCCCACGATACAGTCATCACACAGCTGATCTAAGTGATCAGTGATATGATATCGCCACGTTCGCTATATGGTATCGGCATGATACGACGCCGTTCATCTGATATGTGTGAACTGTGAATACGCCACATATAACAAAATAACTTGCCAAATATTTGGCGCAGTCGTTCTTTACCAGGAATTCCTTTTGACGTACCACCTTGCTAAAGTCTGTCCAAAAAAACTGAGACTGGAGGTTTTTGGGGGTCTTCCGATGTTGTAGTATGATGAACCAAACCAAGTTTGGTACCAATCGATAGGTCTCGACGAGCTCTATTGGGCCACGCATATTTCCACTTAATCACGCAACACGCACGGAAACGGGACGCCACAGTAAAAAATCGACTTTTTTTCCTGACTACAGATTTTTTTCGTTCCACTTGCATTTTGTAGAGCAATATGTCCTTACTAAACCCTGTAAGTATGAAAGTTCAGTAACCAGCCGTTCAAAAGTTATAGCGATTCTCCCGACCCCTATTTTTTCGCCCGGCCTCAGCCGGGCGAACCCCTACGAGAGCTTTTCGTGCGTGCGTGCGTCCGTCCGTCCGTCCGTCCGTTCGTTACGCTCTCAGATCTCGGCGTTGGAAAGTCGTAGGAAGGAGATCTTGGGCTTTACGGAAAGCTCTCGACTCACTGGTAATGTTGCTAAGAGACTTCGAAATTCAAAAGTTTGAATTGCGCGCGCTACAGTGACCCGAAGGTCAAAACGTAAAACGGCTGTAACTCGCTCGTCTTACGTCGTAGAGCGGCGCGCGATAGGTCAACTAAAAGGTCTCGACGTGCTCTTTCGTTTGGCATAAAAAAGTTTCTTAATTACGCAAACACGCAACACGAAAAGCGCCATTCTCGCGTTTTTAACGCAGAAATCGCTCTAACTCGCTCAGCGTGCGTCGTACGGAGACGATCTTGGGTTGGCTGGATAGCTCTCGACTCACTGGTCATTTGTTCTTCTATTGGTCGAAACTCAAAAGTTTGAATTTCGGGAGCTACAGTAACCCAAAGGTTTAAAACGCAAAACTTGTCTAACTCGCTCGTCTTCCGTCATAGAGAGACGATCTTGAGTTCCTTGAATAGGTTTCGGTACACTGATAATTCCGTTAAGAGAAGTCGAAAATCAAAAGTTTTAATTGCGCGCGCTACAGTAATCCGAAGGTCCAAAACGCTAAACGGATCTAACACGCTCGTCTTACGTCGTAGAGCGGCGTGCGATAGGTCAACTAAAAGGTCTCGACGTGCTCTTTCACGTGGCGTAAAAATTTTGTTAATTACGCAAACACGCACCACGAAAAGCGACATTCTCGCGTTTTTAGCATAGAAATCGCTCTAACTCGCTCAGCGTGCGTCGTAGAGAGACGATCTTGAGTTGCTGGATAGCTCTTGACTCACTGATCATTTGTTCTCCTATTGGTCGAAACTCAAAAGTTTGAATATCGCGAGCTACAGTAACCCAAAGGTTCAAACAGCAAATGGGCCCTAACTTGCTCGTCTTACGTTGTAGAGCGGCATTCGTTCGACCGTTTGAAAGCTTACGTGGAGGCAGTTGTTGAACGGTCATTCCTAAAGAAAAACTTTTGTTTTTTTAAACCCTTGTCTTACGAACAACTTTGTTTGCTAAAAAAATTAATCCCGGGCGATCCCAATGTTGCCTTGCAACAACCGCTTAGAAATGCGTGTCTTGCTCAAAAAATTAATCCCGGGCGATTGCAATGTTGCCCTGCAAGAAGCTCTCAGAAAGGAGCGTGTCAGAAGTAGCGCATGAATAGTTGACTCCGGGCGGGCGCGCGTCATATCGGAAAGGCTTCGAAATACTTTACAAAACTATCCACTCTTTTACTCTTCCACTTTAAAACACTCACAAACCACTCTGTATTAATAAAACAACTCAACTTTTTTAAAACAGCTTGTTTGATTTACTTACATTTTTTCGGAACCCCCCGAAATTGGAGTCCATTTGGCCATTTTTCGCGGGTTCTGCGGCCGATCTGGCTGAAATTTGTTGGGTGTGTGGGGAACACATGGAAGCAACTTTTGGCCAAACGACGCCCTCCTCGCTTGTCGGAACCGCCTGCGGCGCTCGTTTTTCGGCGAAAATTGACAAATTTTAAATTCGATTGAGATTGACTTGAGACTCTGCAGCTTTGGGCGTCTTGCTTAGGTGCGCTGCGTAGACATTAAGTGGGCCCACATACCTGCCAAGTTTGGCCTAGCCGCGCCTTAAGAACAAAAAATTACGAGCGAAAAACTTTGCGACGTTTCGATCACAAAATCAGTTTTTGGCGTCCCAATGTTTACAGGCCCATTGCTCGAGAACGGCAAGCGGCATTCAGTTGGCTTGTGCACCGTTGGATTCGCCGTTTGATTCTCTATCGTGATGCTGTACGTTTGGTCATTTGTAGGATTTCCCTGGAAAGCGCCACGCGCTCCTGTGATTTGGGGCTGCAGAAGTTACTGACAACTTTGACACTACGCTACAGTCAAACGTGACGTTGTTCGAAGATGATGTAGTAGAATAAAGTATTTGTCTTTGTGCCCTCTGTCTCTTCACCAAATTTCAGCTCAATCGGTTGCAAACTATTTTTGACGAGACAGCGAAATATTGTACATTAATTTGTAGAAAACAGTTTGCAACCGATTCAGCTGAAATTTGGTGGAGAGACAGAGGGCACAAAGACAAATACTTTATTCTACTACACCATCTTCGAACAACGTCACGTTTGACTGTAGCGTAATGTCAAAGTTGCCAGTAACTTCTGCAGCCCCAAATCACAGGAGCGCATGGCGCTTTCCAGGGAAATCCTACAAATGACCAAACGTACAGCATCACGATAGAGAATCAAACGGCGAATCCAACGGTGCACAAGGCAACTGAATGCCGCTTGCCGTTCTCGAGCAATGGGCCTGTAAACATTGGGACGCCAAAAACTGATTTTGTGATCGAAACGTCGCAAAGTTTTTCGCTCGTAATTTTTTGTTCTTAAGGCGCGGCTAGGCCAAACTTGGCAGGTATGTGGGCCCACTTAATGTCTACGCAGCGCACCTAAGCAAGACGCCCAAAGCTGTAGAGTCTCAAGTCAATCTCAATCGAATTTAAAATTTGCCAATTTTCGCCGAAAAACGAGCGCCGCAGGCGGTTCCGACAAGCGAGGAGGGCGTCGTTTGGCCAAAAGTTGCTTCCTTGTGTTCCCCACACACCCTACAAATTTCAGCCAGATCGGTAGCAGAACCCGCGAAAAATGGCCAAATGGACTCCAATTTCGGGGGGTTCCGAAAAAATGTTAGTAAATCAAAAAAATAGGGGTCGGGAGAATCGCTATAACTTTTGAACGGCTGGTTTCTGAACTTTCATACTTACAGGGTTTAGTAAGGACATATTGCTCTACAAAATGCAAGTGGAACGAAAAAAATCTGTAGTCAGGAAAAAAGTCGATTTTTTACTGTGGCGTCCCGTTTCCGTGTGTGTTGCGTGATTAAGTGGAAATATGCGTGGCCCAATAGAGCTCGTCGAGACCTATCGATTGGTACCAAACTTGGTTTGGTTCATCATACTACAACATCGGAAGACCCCCAAAAACCTCCAGTCTCAGTTTTTTTTGGACAGACTTTAGTTCTGCATTTACAACCACCAATAAACCTCTCTACGCCGTAAGACAAACGAGTTGGAGCCGATTTTGGTTTTGGACCCTTGGGCTACTGTAACTTGCGAAATTCAAATTTTTGAGTTTCGACCTATAGAAAGACAAATGATCATTGAGTCAAGTGCTATCCAGCCAACTCAAGATCATCTCTCTACGACGCAGCACGAGCGAGTTAGAGCCGTTTTGCGTTTTGAAGCTTTGAGTTACTGTAGCTCGCAAAATTCAAATTTTGAGTTTCGATCAGTAGAAGGACAGATGATCAGTGATTCGAGAGCTACCCACTGAGCTCACGATCGCCTCCTTGCGACGCATAGTGAGCGTGTTAAAGCTATTTTAGTACTACAAAAGCAGATGATTTTGATTTCCGTGGTGCGTATTTTACTAATTGAAAACGTTTTGTGCCACATAAAAGAGCACGTCCTATTGTTGACTACTAATTGGTCGACCTATTGCGCGCCGCTCTACGACGTAAGACGAGCGCGTTAGAGCCGTTTTCCCTCTGAACCTTCGGGTTACTGTAGCGCGCGCAAATCAAACTTTTGATTTTCGAAGTCTTAGCGCGATTGCCAGTGAGTCGACACCTATCCATCGAGCCATCGATCGCCTTCCTACGACTTTCCAACGCCGAGATCCGAGAACGTCACGGACGGACTGACAGACGCACGCACGCACGCCGAGCTCTCGTGTGGGTTCGCCCGGCTGAGGCCGGGCGAGAGGAAGAAGAACCAACGATGGTCTGCAATGTAGCCTCGCGCATCGGCGATCCAAAGCAGTTGCCTGAGGCGCCGTGCGACTTCTTGCAGAGGTGGATGCTGGGGTACTCGCTGTCGCCCGTCAAGGCCATCAGCGCCGTCGCCTCGTACGCGTCCGTCTGCAGGTTGTCGCACTCGGAAGCCTGAAAGAACAAGCTGTTTTAAAAAAGTTGAGTTGTTTTATTAATACAGAGTGGTTTGTGAGTATTTTAAAGTGGAAGAGTAAAAGAGTGGATACTTTTGTAAAGTATTTCGAAGCCTTTCCGATATGACGCGCGCCCGCCCGGAGTTCACTATTCATGCGCTACTTCTGACACGCTCCTTTCTGAGGGGTTCTTGCAGGGCAACATTGGGATCGCCCGGGATTAATTTTTTGAGCAAGGCACACGCATTTCTGAGCGGTTGTTGCAAGGCAACATTGGGATCGCCCGGGATTAATTTTTTTAGCAGGTAAAGTTGTTCGTAAGACAAGGGTTTAAAAAAACAAAAGTATTTCTTTAGGAATGACCGTTCAACAACTGCCTCAACGTAAGCTCTCAAACGGTCGAACGAATGCCGCTCTACAACGTAAGACGAGCGAGTTAGGGCCGATTTGCTGTTTGAACCTTTGAGTTACTGTAGCTCGCGAAATTCAAACTTTCGAATTTCGACTTCTCTTAACGGAATGATCAGTGTGCCGAAACCTATTCAACAAACTCAAGATCGTCTCTCTACAACGGAAGACGAGCGAGTTTTAGAAGTTTCGCGTTTTAAACCTTTGGGTTACTGTAGCTCCCGAAATTCAAACTTTTGAGTTTCCACCAATAGAAGAACAAATGATCAGTGAGTCGAGAGCTATCCAACCAACCCAAGATCGTCTCCCTATGACGCACGCTGAGCGAGTTAGAGCGATTTCTATGCTAGAAATGCGAGAATGTCGCTTTTCGTGTTGCGTGTTTGCGTAATTAAGAAAACTTTTAATGCCGAACGAAAGAGCACGTCGAGACCTTTTAGTTGACCTATCGCACACCGCTCTACGACGTAAGACGAGCGTGTTAGAGCCGTTTTGCGTTTTGGACCCTCGGGTTACTGTAGCGCGCACAATTCAAACTTTCGAATCTCGACTTCTCTTAACGGAATTATCAGTGTGCCGAAACCTATTCAGCGAACTCAAGATCGTCTCTCTATGACGAAAGACGAGCGAGTTAGATAAGTTTTGCGTTTTAAACCTTTGGGTTACTGTAGCTCCCAAAATTCAAACTTTTGAGTTTCGACCAATAGAAGAACAAATGGTCAGCTAGTCGAGAGCTATCCAACCAACCCAAGATCGTCTCCCTACGACGCACGCTGAGCGAGTTAGAGCGATTTCTGCGTTAAAAACGCGAGAATGTCGCTTTTCGTGGTGCGTGTTTGCGTAATTAACAAAAGTTTTAATGCCAAACGAAAGCGCACGTCGAGACCTTTTAGTTGACCTATCGCGCGCCGCTCTACGACGTAAGACGATCGAGTTAGAGCCGTTTTAAGTTTTGACCTTCGGGTTACTGTAGCGCGCGCAATTCAAACTTTTGAATTTCGAAACCTCCTAGCGCAATTCTCAGTGAGTCGAGACCTATCCATAAAGTCCAAGATCTCCTTCCTACGACTTACCAACGCCGAGATCTGAGAGCGTGACGAACGGACGGACGGACGCACGCACGCACGATAAGCTCTCGTAGGGGTTCGCCCGGCTGAGGCCGGGCGAAAAAACATAATCTCTGTATTTACTCCAATAAGCGCCCCGCACTCGAATAAGCCCCCCCCCCCTTTCCTCCAATACGCGCCCCACCTAGAGCTGGGTTATAAAATAAGCGGCTCCCTCGAATAAGCGCCCCTCCACCCTTTGAGGAAGCCCCCCCCCCCCTCCATAATAAACGGCTCTCCTAAGAGGAAGGTTGAGCAAATAAGCACCCAGGGCGCTTTTTGGTGTGGATTTACGGCATGTGGCACTAAATGAGCTAACAATTTGGGAGCAATAACAGAAACAACAAGCGACAAATACATACAAGGCAACGCACGCACCGCTAGGGGCTGCGTGTAGTTATGCACGAGGTCGGCATCCGCCGCGCCGCCGCACAAGACCAACAGTAGGACAGTTACGGCTTGCATCCTTTCGTTTATCCGATAGAGAAAGAGAGAAAGTTTCCAAGTGTCTGAGTCGAGTGGCTAAACTTGCTCGCTGAAGAGATAGGTGCGAATTCATGCGAAATTCATGAAGTGAGCGGCGTCGGTAGATCAAAAGCCGGACGTTTTAGAGGCGTTTGACCACCGCAACCTTTGATGCTCCTAACTCATACAGTAGGCAACCTCCACGTCAGTCACCCAAAATACCGTACCCGCCTGTCTGTGCCGTTGTCTGAACGCATACGAATGAGCGACGACCGCCCTTTGAGGCATTTGTGTCAAAGTTAGAAATACACCAGTGATGCACAAAGTAGCACAAAGGGCGGAAGGATCACAAGAATTGGCGCGGCGTATCGCAGACATCGAAACTCATTTATTTTCACCGGAAATAGTCTAGCGCGTGAGCAGTTGGGTTTATTTTCCAAAATAAGAAATAGGTGAAAATAAGGCAAGTGTTCATAATGACGATTGACAAAGTTGGAGTGTGCCTGTGCCTCGGCCTGCTGATGGTGTCGCTCGGGAGCGGCACGCAAACGTATGGAAAAAGTATTGTTAGCGTAGATCTTCAAATAATTCCGGGAGAATAGTGTTTTTCTATGTTGATATTTTTCGCTAATTCCCCAGGGAATTGTTAGAGACCAGGTAATTACTATATCGACGCCAGTACAGAGGCCATTTTCATAAGAAATTGTTCGAAAATCCTTTTGAATGCACGTTGAAACATATCTTGGGAGCAATAATCACGTTTGAAAGTGTAGAAATCGAAATTGGTTGACTCGCACTCGTTTAATAGCGCTGCGTTACATTGCTCGCACGGCGGAAAACCTGCTATACGCAAATCGGTAGCATTTTCTTAGCGGTTCCTGATTCCCCGGGGAATTATTGAAGGACATACGGTATCTTGATTCCTCATTCGCTTTGCTTGCTTACACAAATGCCTATCAGCACAAACCATTCATTGCACAGCACGCGGGCCCCCTGGAGCGGGGCGACGCACGCCGACGGCAGCTGCAAGATCGAAGACGCCTCCATGGCCAACTTCTACGCTCGCGTCTGCCAATTGTGCCACAGCCTCTACGCCAGGGACAGCCCGGACTTCGCCAGCCATTGCCAGTGAGTGCGTGAGACCTATTGTAAATACTAAAATAAGTTCACACCCCCCCCCCGTCTCCCCCCCCCCCCTCCCCCCAGGCGTGACCATAGAAACTAATTTAGTTTCAGTTTCAGTTTCAGTAAGTCTTCACTGCAGTTTCAGTATCAGTTTCAGTAAAGATTTTCTTCGAGTTTCAGTTTCAGTTATTGAAACTGAGTGTCAGTATTACGATGCTCGCGGATGTGAAGCGAACATGCAATTTTTTGTGTTGCACACGTGTGTTGCAGAATTGTTGATTAACAAGAGGCATTTCGACCTGTTTCGTCATCATCAATGAGCAATTCACCAAATTTGCCAAAGATGAGCCAAAGATACACATCAAATGAGGACACTGAAACATAAACTAGTTTCAGTAGTGCGTACTGAAACTAGTTTCAGTATTGCACAAATACTGATTCTTTTTGTGGGGTTTCAGTTTCAGTTTCAGTTTAAATATGGCGGACCAGTTTAGTTTCAGTTTCAGCATATTTATTGAAACTTAAACTGAAACTAGTTTCAGTTTCTATGGTCACCCCTGCCCTCCCCCCCCCCCCCCCGTCTCCTGCCACAGCGGGGGGCGGGGGCTTATTGACGTGGTTACGGTATGCATGTTGGATCGAGGAGTAGCGGAGTGGCACCCTATAGTACATGTGGTGAGTGGGAGGGATGGTTTTCCTACGTATCCGGACGACTTCAACATTGCCGCGCAGCACCCTCGCTCGAACGGGAAGCTCGTACAGCAGCGGCGGGTCCCGCCACTCTGCGCAAAGATCGCCACACTTGACAACGTCAGACAGAACCCAGAGACACAAAGACCGCAGAACCTACCGTAAACACCCCCTCCCCCTCGAATAGTCCCTCCCCCTCCAATAGTGCCCCCCCCCCCCACCCTTAGAGGGCTTGCTAGAGTATTTACGGTAAGTCCTATGTAATTGCTGCTCGCAGGAACGACGGCAACGGCTGCTACGACAACGCGGTCTTCGACGCTTGCTTGGAGCTAGTCACGGCCGCCAGTCGCACCACCACCCCGGCGCTGTGAGAAGACGCCATTAGAAGATTCAGTTGATACTCCGGTTTAATAAATAGCAGCGAATAATCGGGCGTTAGATCAAAGCTCGACTGCTTCGCATGTAGTGGAGAAGGGCTGGCATTGCCTCGCGTCGTCCACCCCAAAGCAACGCGCCACGCGTACGTTCACACGAACGTGCATAAATAGATGGCGGACTGACTGACACAATTGCGGCCTAGCGATCAACCTGCCATGCTACTGTAATCGCCATTCAAGGATATGACTCTCAGAAATGACAAAGTGGTCTTGCCCTTTTTTCGCCCGGCCTCAGCCGGGCGACACCCTAGGAGAGCTCGGCGTGCGTGCGTGCGTACGTACGTACGTCCGTCCGTCCGTCCGTCCGTAACGCTCCCAGATCTCAGCGTTGGAAAGTCGCAGAGCGGAGATCTTGGGTTCTACGGATAGGTCTCGACTCACTGATCATTCAGCTAAGAGGTTTCGAAATTCAAAAGTTTGAATTGCGCGCGCTACAGTACCCCGAAGGTCAAAACGCAAAACGGCTCTAGCTCGCTCGTCTTACGTCGTAGAGCGGCAATCGATACGTCAGGTGAAAGCTCTCGACGCGTTCTTTCATGTGACTGCAAAAGTTCTTTTAGTTACGCAAACACGCACCGCCGAAAACGCCATTCTCGATATTTTGACGCTAAAATCGTTCTAACTCGCTCAACTTGCGTCGTAGAGAGACAATCTCGAGGTCAGTGGATAGCTCTCGACTCGCTGATATTTGTTCTCCCATTGGTCGAAACTCAAAAATTTGAATTTCGCGAGTTACAGTAACTCGAAGGTTCAAAACGCAAAACGCCTCTAACTCGTCTGTTTTGCGTCGTAGAGAGGTGGTCTTGAGCACCTTGGATAGCTCTCGACTCATTGATCATTTGTTCTCTCATTGGTCGAAACTCAAATTTGAATATCGCGAGTTACAGTAACCCAAAATTCCGAAAACGCAAAACGGCTCTAACTCGCTCGTCTTACGTCGTAGAGCGGCGATCGACACGCCAGGTGAAAGCTCTCGACGTGTTCTTTCATGGGGCAGCACCAATTTTTAACATTACGCAAACACGCACCACGGGAAACGCCATTCTCGAGATTCGAACACTAAAATCGCTCTAACTCGCTGGATTTGCGTCGTAGAGAGACGATCTCGAGCTCAGTGGATAGCTCACGACTCACGGATTATTTGCGAAACTTGAAAATTTGAATTTCGTGAGTTACAGTAACCCGAAGGTGCAAAAGCACAAAACGGTTCTAACTTGCTCGTGTTACGTCATAGAGCGGCAATCGACAAGTCAATTTTAAGCTCTCGGCGTGCTCTTTCACTAAAACACGTATCACAGAAACAATAGTTTTGAGTTTTACTCTGGAACTTTTTGAATTGCTCATGTTGCGATTAGAGCGACACTCGGCACGCCATTCCAAGGCTCGCTACGTACTACACGCGCAAAAAAAAATAAACTTCGTTTTGCTCTATGGACAGAAGTACGACACGGCTTGATTGCTCATAGTGCGTTCTTTTGTTCTCTGTCATATGTTTGTCAAAACTTTGACAAGTTTTTGTCACTTTTGTAAAGGCGTTGCTCGAAAGAGGGATTTTCTTGCTCTAAAAACCAAATCCCGGGCGATATCAATATTGCTAAGCAATACCCTCTTTGGAAGGGGGAGCTCGTGAAGCGGAGCAATACGGGCGATGAGCTCTCGCATTCTCTGCAGAAAGAACGCAACTCTATGCACTGTCAGTCAGAATACAAACTCAACTTTTTAATACCGGAGCTTGTTTCTGAAAGGAAGCCAGTAAATTGTCTGCTCTCCCTTCTTCTTCTGCTTCTTTCTTGTTCTTGTTTCTTTCCTTCTCCATCTATTCTTTCTCATATAGCCTGCAGATTTACACTGCCCATTCGGCAATATCGGCAACATATACAGGGCTTCTGGATCTCAGGACGCATACGAAAGAGCAACGAGACCGCCCTTTGAGCCATTCTGTCAAAGTTGAATTCATTCCAGTGTTGCTCAAAGCAGCACGAAGGGCGGTCGGATCACAAGGATCGGCGCGGCGCATTATACCGAATCGCGGGCACTAAACTTAGTTTCATCGTGAATAGACGAACGCGTGTGCAGTTGTGGAAGGAAAGGCAGAGAGTAAGAGGATGACGACTGCCAAAGTTGGAGTGCGCCTGTGCCTCGGTCTGCTTATGGTGTCGCTCGGGAGCGGGACGCAAACGTATGGAAGAAGCACCATTGCCGTGATTCCTGCAGTTGAACGATAGAGCGATTACACAGACCGACGTGTGACCCCTTCCCCCCCCCCCCCCCCAACCCCCAACGTTTCCAGGGTGTCCAGAGGTAGGTACCAATCCCCCCTGGGGCATTGCCGTCTCTCACTCAATGTTCCCCCCATCCGAGGGGGAGGGGGGGGGGGGGGTGGTCTGGTACCACCTGGAGGGGGGGGGGGGGGGAGTCAAATGACCCAAATATTTTGCCGAAAAAGTACCAAAAGACGCGAACTTTTTTCTAAAATAGACCAAAAAGTGCCAATATTGCTTGAATTTTGGCTAAAAGTAGCTAATTGGGGTTGGAGAGGCTGTGGGAAGCTCTTTAATTTTCCCTCTTTAAGCGCCGCTCGGAAAAATTATTAAGATTTTAGGGGGTCATTTGAGAGTAGGGGGGGGGGGGGGGGGTCCCTGTGTGTGTTTGTGTGTGGGGGGGGGGGGGCTTATACCTCCGGCCAAGGGTGGAAGGCTTACCTCCCCCCCCCCCCCGCTACACGTATCTTGCCAACTGTAGCTCCAGCACATATCATTCGTTGCACAGCACGCGGGCCCCCTGGAGTGGGGCGACGCACGCCGACGGCAGCTGCAAGATTGAGAACAACGTCATGTTGAATTTCTACGACCGCGTCTGCAACAAATGCCACCGCCTCTACGCCAGGGACACGCCGGACTTCGCCAGCCATTGCCAGTGAGTGCGTTGTGAGTACATATTATGTGTATTGTATGTAGAAGAGCCAGACATGCCGTAAATGCTCCAATAAGGCCCTCCAAAACCAGCCCGGCCGTCTCCTGCTACAGCGTGCTGATAAAAGTTGAAGATTTGAAGGGGTGGGGGGTATGAGGAAGGGAGGGATTATTGGCATACACATACACTGACCTATGTTATTGTTGGATCGAGGAGGGGTAATCGTAATGGAGTGGAGTATGCCGCCCTATTGAGGGGGGGGGGGGTGGAGGTTGGTTGGGGGAGGGGGGGGGGGGGGGGGGGTGATTGGGGTGGTATGGCCCCTCTTGCGAAGGGGGAACTCGTGAAGGTCGCAAAACAGCGGCGGGTCTTGGCACTCTCTTCTCTGCGCAAAGATCGCAACACTTTGCGCAATGCAGACTCCAAAACCGGAACTCGGAACAAAGTCCTGATTGAATGCAGGAACGACGGCAACGGCTGCTACGACAACGAGCTCTTCGAGTCTTGCCTGGAGCTGGTCACGGCCGCGACGCGTGTCACTACCACCCCGGCGCTATGAAATGACCGGCGCCATAGAAGGACGAAAAGACTACCAGTTGATATACCGTAAATACCGACGAACCATGGGGATTTGATCAAAACTCTACTCTCTCGCATATGGTGAAGAAGGGCCGGCATTGCTTCGCGTGGTCCACCCCAACCAAAGCAACGCGCCACGTGTGCACACGAGCATACATGAATGGAGACACAATTCGCGGCCTTCGTTTGATCAACGTTTGACAAATCCGCCATGGTACTGTACTGAAACACCATATAAGACGACGGCCCTCGTCAGACATGCTAGACTACATAGGCACGACGAGATTGAGGCGGTCAAATGACCCTCGGAGGTGGGCCTTCTAAACGGAAGAGGCCGGTAGAGCACAGTTTCACTTCCTTTAGCTGCGCGGTCATCATTACGGCTGCTGCGCAAGCGAAAACCCACCGCCCCTTGCAGCCTAATCAATCAATCCCTTCTAACTGAGGGCCATACGACTGCATAATACGAAGACACATGTCAAGGTTGCTACACAGTCGCTACGTGGGTTGGGAAATCGTTTGACGGAGACATGTTTTTGCGACGCGTCCAGTCGTCCCGTCGACATACATAATCTATAACCACAAAAGTTTCACCAACACAGTTTGCGCTCCGGCAACGCAATGGCCCACCGATTTCCCCTCGTCCTCCTAGCGTGTCTGCAGTTGGGCCTCGATTCGACCGAGGCGAGCTGTCCAGCGGGCTACACCGGAGCTAACTGCGCCGACAGTACGCAGAGACAATTTTCTACTTCACTGCACTTCTAACTTCATACATAGTAGTGCAAATTCCGCAGTGAGAAAGCCAGCACTTGACTAAATCAAATTCTTCCAAAAGTTGGCCAACTCGTACAGGATGTATCCGGGAGAGTGCGTCGTCGCGACGCGCCTCGATCTACAGCCTCTCTCCGGGCGGCACTCGCCTGAGCAAACAAGGGACGGGAAGCAAATGCGGCGACGGAGGAGCAACCTCCGCTGTAGCTCCCAATGGCCATCCAAGTACACCTACTAATGTAGCTTCGACTTGACAATGGACGTGGCGCAGTTACAGTAGAGTAGACGGGGGCAGTACGTGCCAGCCAACTCGTTCCAAGGCGCCTGCGCCGTCCACTGCGAAGCTGATGAGCGCTGCGTCGGTTTCGCCCTGCACACCGCCGAGAACCGCTGCGTCTTCTACTTCGCAGAGGACGCGGCCGTCGCCTCCGTCGTCCAAGACGCCGACTTCGCCGCACTCTACCTGAAAGAGAATCGTCGGTCGTTCTTGTGCCCCTCTCCCAGTAACGTGCGCATACGCGACCTCTTGCTGCTCCTTCAGTCGGCGGCTGCGGCAGGCTGGAGACGAGCGCGAATCAAGCCGGCATCGTCCCCACCATCGGTGGCACCGGCGAGGACGCCGTCGTCGTCAACGTCAGCTGCTCCGAGCCCCTCGCCCCGCTCGTGGACACGGGAGACGGACAAGTCTTGAGTAATCACAGCGCCCTGGCCGCCTGCTCCAGCAGAGGCCGCTGGGAGGTGGAGGGCGTCCCGCTGAAAGGACCACTGTCGTGCCAAGGTTCGCCGTCCTGGACGGGCAGGCAGAGACTATTTAGGAACAGTAGAAGACTCTTTCGAAGTTCCTCAGACCTCGATTGCAGCTCGGCTGATGTGGAGAGAGCCCGTGAGCGCTGATATGCCGGGACACAGCTACCCAGGAACCTGGTTTCCCGTTCCCACCAACTTCGAGGAGTGCATAGCGGCATGCGAGTCGGAGAGCTCCTTCACCTGTCTCCTGGTTGCCTTTGTTGACTGGGCCCACCACTGCGCCCTCATCGACACGGGAGGTCTCGGCCTGGCCGACGTTCCCGAAGTGACCCCCAGCCAGCGAGTGATACTGGTCGAGCGCGGCTTCTACCCGCCAAGTCTGTCAGTGTGCGCTTCCAACATTGGCCTAATACACTGGAAGGCAGGCCAGGCAGCCTGTCTGCCGAATGCCATGGCGCACAGGAACGCCGATTGTGTGTAAGGAAGGGCGACCCTCCTCTCGAAATAGAGGCACGCGCGTCTCACAGCGGGGGGGGGGGGGGGGGGGGGGGGGGAGCGCGATCCTCGTTCTATGTAGCTACAGTCCGAGACAACTTCAGGCAACTGGTCGACCCCGTTGATGGGCTGCATCGATCCGGCCGACTCCACCCAACTCACCGACTCGGTGGAAGACTGCCAGAGGGCCTGTGAAGCCTCTCCCAGCTGCCAGTCCTACGCGTGGACCCTTCCAAATGGCCCAGACGGCGCCCTGAAGTGCCGACTGAGCGCCAAGAAGAAGGCCGACGTCGGCGCCTTATGGCAAGCGCCCTGCAGCGGCGGCGGATGGCGCACCCTTTTCGTCGAGAAGAAGCCCTGACGACCTGCGGCTTTTGGATGGTTTTAGACGATTGCACCCTTAAAGTAGACTGTAGTTTCAGAGAGCGGTGTGCGACGCGATTCGTGCGGAGCTGGGTTGAAGCTCGGTGGTTAGAAAGCAGAGCGTTGCACACGGCGGCCTCACTAGTAGGTGGCGGATGCGATTCCGCACCAGCGGCCAATCGATTTGCGTTGCGCACAGTTGCTCTCTTCCATAGAGCCCGTACCTTCTCCAGCGACTCCTCTGAAATACGTACAGTATCTATCCACGCGTCGAACAGTATTCTCCTACTTTCTCTCTCTTGTGCTCTAAACTTGGCACTCTTGGCACACAGCTGTCATCATCGTTCATGGTCATGCATGACTAAAGCTGGGGCCGTTGAATATGCGAATCTATGAATAGACGGCCACGTTATAGACTCAAATGAAGTACCTACTGTATGTTGGGCGAAAACAACAGCAATCTTATGCCTAATTGCAGTCTGACAGTCATCGCCGCAAGAACCACGTCAGAACGTCGGGTTTTTCGCGTGGTAAACAACACGCGTCTACAGCGCGTGTATTTTACCTGCGCTGCACTACGGTGCGGAAGTGTGGCATCCGGCAATGGCTTACTGTAGACGCGATATCGAGCGGGTACAGTACAGATATACATAGAATGATGGCGCGGCTCGTGTGCAACGATTACCACTCCACTTACAGCGATCTCCTAGCGCTCCTGAACTGGTCTCCCATCTGAAAACGCGTCCTAGTGTTGCGACTTCGTCTTTTCCACAAGCTGTATGTACTACAGTAGTCACTTCGACACCTGTGAAGAAGCGCCCCTGTCCCTCCCCCTCCCTACACCCTTCTGATGAGAAGGTCCCCCTTCCACTGTTCCACTGAGACCATCCCCCGTTCTGGAACTCTCCCGCTCGCCTATCCCACCCCCTGTGGCTGCCTTGGACTGGTTCCCCTTTCCCCCTTTTGCTGCGGACAGACTACGAAGACTCGACGAAGTCCCCTTGAACTTAACCGCAGCCTGAAACCAATGTAGTAGCCGCCTTTGAAGAGTAACTAGCCTCTAGGTAAGTTGTGCGCCCCGCAGTGGTAATACCCACTAGCGGGCCCAGGGGGGGGGGGGGGGCCCCCCCCCCCCCCCCCCCCCATTGGGCCCGACCTTAGGGAAAAATTTTCCTTAGGAAAGGCGCATATATGCAAAAATTTTCGCCTGCGGCGCAATTTTAAGTAAAATTCCCTATATTTAGCTTCAAAATCGGCAAAATTTCGCCTGCGGCGCTTATTTTTGACAGATTTTGGTAATTCCTTTGTTTCTTGCCTGGTCTGCCCCATTCGCTCCGCGATTGGATTACGCTACTGTGTACTGTGCCGGCTTGTCCAGAGAAGAACTTTGAACTTTGAACTTCATCTGCGCGGTCGTCATTACGGCTGCTGCGCAAGCGAATACCCACCGCTCCTCGCAGCCTGCCTAACCAATCGATCTTCTCTGAGTTCCATACGGTTGCATAACATGGAGACACATATCACGGTTGCTACGCAGTCGCTACATACGTGGGTTGGGAAATCAGCCGGCCTCAGCCGGGCGACACCCTACGAGAGCTCGGCGTGCGTGCATGCGTCCGTCCGTCCGTCCGTCCGTCCGTCCGTCCGTCCGTCCGTCCGTCCGTCCGTCCGTCCGTCCGTCTGTAACGGTGCCAGATCTCGGCGTTGGAAAGTCGTAGAGCGACGATCTTGGGTCCTACGGATAGGTCTCGACTCACTTGCCGCCGTGCCTCGAAAAATCGACATTCAAAAGTTTGAATTGTGCGCGCTACAGTAACCCGAAGGTCAAAACGCAAAACGGCTCTAGCTCGCTCGTCTTGCGTCGTAGAGCGGCAATCGACACGTTAGGTGAAAGCTCTCGACGCATTCTTTCATGCGACCGCAAAATTTTTTCAATTACGCAAAGACTCACCGCGGAAAAAGCCATTCTCGATATCTTGACGCTAAAATCGCTCTTGCGTCGTAGAGAAACGATCTCGAGATTATTGGCTAGCTCTCGACTCGCTGATCATTTGTTCTCCTATTGGTCGAAACTCAAAAATTTAAATTTCGCGAGTTACAGTAACTCGAAGGTTGAAAGCGCAAAATGGCTCTAACTTGTCTGTCTTGCGTCGTAGAGAGGTGATCTTGAGCTGATGGGATAGCCCTCGACTCACTGATCATTTGTTCTCCGATTGGTCCAAACTCAAAAAATTTGAATTTCGCGAGTTACAGTAACCTGAAGGTTGAAAACGCAAAACGGCTCTAACTCGTCTGTCTTACGTCGTAGAGCGGCGCTTGACACGTCAGTTGAAAGCTCTCGACGTGCTTCATCATGCGACAGCACCAATTTTCAACATTACGCAGACACGCACCACGGAAAACGCCATTCTGGAGATTTTAAGACTAAAATCGCTCTAACTCGCTCAATTTGCGTCGTAGAGAGACGATCTCGAGTTCATTGGATAGTTCTCGACTCACTGATCTTTGTTCTCCCACTTCTCCCAAGATTTGAGTTTCGCGAGTTACCGTAAACCGAAAGTTCAAAAGCACAAACGGCTCTATCTCGTCAGTTAAAAGCTCTCGACGCGCCCTTTCATCGGCACGTCATTCGAAGGCTTTCGCTTTCTGACTCAAATTTTTTATTAGTGATTGCTCCTAATGTCCTCTTTTGTGCTCTGTTAAATGTTTGTCAAAACTTTGACAAGTTTTGTCACTTTTTAAAGCGTTGCTTGAAAGAGGGATCTTCTTGCTCTAAAAATCAAATCCCGGGCGATATCAATATTGCTGTGCAATGCCCTTTTGCGAAGGGGGAGCTCGTGAAGCGGAGCGGTACGGCCGATGCTCTCGCACTCTCTGCAGAAAGAACGCAACTCTTTGCAATGTCAGCCAGAATATAAACTCAACTTTCAATACCGGAGATTGTTGCGACGCGGCCAGTCGTCAAGTCGACATATTATTAATATACAACCACAAAAGTTTCACTACCACAGTTTGCGCTCCCGCAACGCAATGGCCCACCCATCTCTCGTTCTCCTAGCAGCGTGTCTGCAGTTGGGCCTCGATTCAACCGAGGCGAGCTGTCCAGTGGGCTACACCGGAGCTAACTGCGCCGACAGTACGCTGAGACAATTTTCTACCTCACCGCACTTCTAACGTCACATAGTACATATTATAAACTCCGCAGTGAGAAAGCCAGTCTCGATTTTGACTAAATCAAATTCTCTGCCAAAAGTCGGCCAATTCTTGCAGGATGTATCCGGGAGAGTGCTTCGTCGCGACGCGCTTCGATCTACAGCCTCTCTCCCGGCGGCACTCGCCTGAGCAAACAAGGGACGGAAAGCAAATGCGGCGACGGAGGAGCAGCCTCTGCTGTAGCTCCCAATGGCCATCCAAGTACACCTACTACTGTAGCTTCGACTTGACAATGGACGTGGCGCAGTTACAGTAGAGTAGACGGGGGCAGTACGTGCCAGCCAACTCGTTCCAAGGCACCTGCGCCGTCCACTGCGAAGACGACGGCCGCTGCGTCGGTTTCGCCCTGCACACCGCCGAGAACCGTTGCGTCTTCTACTTCGCAGAGGACGCGGCCAGCGCCTCCGTCGTCCCAGACGCTGACTTCGCCGCACTCCACCTGAAAAAGAATCGTGGGTCCTTGTTTCTCTTGTGCCCCTCCCCCAGTAACGTGCGCATACGCGACCTCTTGCGGCTCCTTCAGTCGGCGGCTGCGGCAGGCTGGCAACGAGCGCGAATCAAGTCGGCATCGTCCCCACCATCGGCGGCACTGGCGAGGACGCCGTCGTCGTCGTCAACGTCAGCTGCTCCGAGCCCCTCGCCCCACTCGTGGACACGGGAGATGGGCAAGTCCTCAGTAATCACAGCGCCCTGGCCGCCTGCTCCAGCGGAGGCCGCTGGGAGGTGGAGGGCGTCCCGTTGAAAGGGCCACTGTCGTGCCAAGGTTCGCCGTCCTGGACGGACAGAGACCTTTAGGAGCTAAGATTCTTCCAAAGTCCTCACACCTCGATTACAGCTCGGCTGACGTGGAGGGAGCCCGTGAGCGCTGATATCCTGGATGGGGCCACCAGGCCGAGAATCTATTTGCCCATCCCCACCAAGTTTGAAGAGTGCATAGCGGCCTGCGAGTCGGAGAGCTCCTTCACCTGCCTCGTGGTGGCCTTAGTCGACTATGCCCAGCACTGCGTCCTCATCGACACGGCGGGTCTTGGCCTGGCCGACATTCCCGAAGTGACCCCTCACCAGCGCGTGATGCTGGTCGAGCGCGGCTTCTACCCTCCAAGTCAGTCAGTGTGAGCTTCCACCCACAGGCAGCCTGTCTGTCGAACGCTGTGGCGCACAGGAACGGATTGTGTGTAGAGAGCGTGATCCTTGCTCTAGCTACAGTCCGGGACAACTTCAGGCAACTGGTCGACCCCGTTGATGGGCTGCATCGATCCGGCCGACTCCACCCAACTCACCGACTCGGTGGAAGACTGCCAGAGGGCCTGTGAAGCCTCTCCCAGCTGCCAGTCCTACGCGTGGACCCTTCCAGGTGACACTAGCGGACCCATATGGGGGGGGGGCAGGGGTGGGGCACTGCCCCCCCCCTTACGGCCCAAGACCCAAGAGAAAAAATATCCTGTAATGGCACACGAATGTCAAAATTTTTCGGCCTGCTGCGCTATTTTCTAAGAGTGCATATTTGGCATTTAGGGACCAAAGATCGCAAAATTTTCGCCTGCGGCGCAGTTTTAAACTTAAATTTAGAGTATTTAAATGGTACATAAGGCGTAAGTTAGGCATTTTTGGCACAAAAATTGTCCAGAAGTGCGAGAATTTCGCCTACGGCGCTTTGGAAAATCAACTTTCGATTTTGTGCTTTCCCTCTCCGAAAATTCTAGACCCGGCAGTGCCAGGCGGCCCTGACGAACTGAAGTGCCGACTGAGCGCCAAGAAGAAGGCTGACGCCGGCGCCCTATGGCAAGCCCCCTGCAGCGGCGGCGGATGGCGCACCCTTTTCGTCGAGAAGAAGCCCTGACGACTGGCAGCTTTTGGACGGTTCTAGACGATTAGACCCTTAGTAGGCTGCAGTTTCCGAGAGCGGGTTGTGACGCGATTCGTGCGGCAGCTGGGTGGTGGTACATTGTAGCTCTATAGTTAGCAGAGCGTTGCACAGTAGGCCTCACTAGGTGGCGGACGCGATTCCCCACCAGCAGCCAATTGATTTGCGTTGCGCACAGTTGCTCTCTTCCATAGAACCCGCACCTTCTCCGGCGACTCCTCTGAAATACGTACAGTATCCATCCACGCGTCGAGCAGTATTCTCCCTCTTTCCCTCTCTTGTGCTCTAATGCACCGTTGGCTCTTTCACCTTTCGACTTGGCACTCTTGGCTCACAGCTGTCATCATCGTTCGTGGTCATGCATGACTAAAGCTGGGGCTGTTGAATATGGGTATCTACAAATAGACGACCACGTCATAGACTCAAATGAAGCACTTGTACTGGGAGAGAACAACAGCAATCGTATGCCTAATGTCTCGAATGTTCCCATACTTGCCCCATTACCATAGAAGGCGTTCACGCGGAAAGCATTGCTGTAAACAATCGACACAACTCGATTTCGCTTCCACGTTAGTGTCTGCAGCCTGACTGGATTGGTCGGCGCCATTACTTACGCGTCCCGCGTGACAGAAATTCGTAATATGATGCCGTAATTAGGTTTAAATCGCTTTCGTCGTGAGACTACATGCAGTGTGTGATCAAAATCGATATTTGACTACGGTAGAACGTTCTAGAAGGTATGTACATAGGTAGCCCATTGCCTGGCACCGGGGTCTGTCAGACCCCGGGTTTTTTACGTGGGCCATCTTTCTCGCGAAAAAAAAATGATTGTCCAACGAACTTTTTTTTTGAAAAAAAAAAATGATTGGCCCTCGAACTCGGAAAGGGAAAGAAGGCCATGTAACTCGCAAAAAAAGTGGCAGCCCAAAATGGGCATCATAAAGGTATGTATGTACCGAGGTGTGCTATGGTGGCAAACGCGATGTATTTTTTCACAGAAACCCACAAACACGAACATTGGAACAACGTGAGCTGAATCGAATGACATAGATTCACAAATAGTGCGCCACCGTATCCACTGTGTGCCACAACTCCATACAGGACAGTTGATTGTCGGCGTGACTGTTGTAGTGCAAGAAAACACCGCATTTTCTACAGTAGTAGGTCGTTTTCGACTTGATGTCAGCTGGATGCAAAACACATCGTTTCCACGATTTGTACGGGACATGTCTACCGAAGTGGCCCAGTTCCCATTTGGTGCACACGTCATATATCTGTTGTCGCGCAAGTGTGGGTGGCTGCATGTGGGCATTCTGTTGTTGTATGGGGATGTGGCGCAGGTTTGGCTCGATTTAGAGTCAATGTTCTGGAATGACGGATTGTACCATTTGAAGATAATGACAGCATTGACCAGTGCCGCCTCAAGCAGAAATGAGAATCTGCTACCCAGGCACCAATTCTGGGAGAGGAAATGGCGTCGATTCATGGCCCGCATCTGATCGCTGCAAGAAGAGCATCATTAGCAATGTTATAGCTCATGGTACGCATGCGCGACTTGTCGGATGAGTGATGAGTGAAGTTGAGGCATTTAAGCAGTG
>JASAMZ010008530.1:0-27526 GCA_030248115.1 Linhomoeus sp. GSCO2_2 | reverse complement strand
GAACGGACGTACGTACGCACGCACGCCGAGCTCTCGTAGGGTGTCGCCCGGCTGAGGCCGGGCGAAAAAATAGGCCAACAACAAGTGCCAAAAGTCGCTTAATTTTGGTCAAAAACGTCGAAAATATAGCGCCGCAGGCGAAAATTTTGCTATTTTCAAGCGCCGCAGGCGAAAATTTTTGAAATTCTAGGTGGGGTCTTTTGGGGAAGACGGGAGGGGGGTACCTGGGGGGGGGGGGCATGGGGGGGGGGGTACACTGGCGGGGTTACACGTATGGATTACACATTGCCTAGTACGTAGGTCTATTCAGCAACTTGATCACAAGCAGGACGCACCGCTCATTTGCTGATGGTTGGCGCTCGCTCTAGCAGCAGCATCAGCCTCGGTTCCAGTGGATCTCTTGGGTACGCCGAGCGTCGACCACCAAAAGGATACAAAGCACGTCAGGATTCCAGCGCAGAACTGCAGAACGACGACGACGCAGAAGAGCCAGGACAGACGGCCCATCAACATGAACACCAGCCATGTTATGAAGGCGACGACAATGGCGCTCTGTCAACGTGGATGGGGCAAGATGATTTCGCCAATCATCAGGAAAGTGGAAACTCAACAAGTGGTGGGTTTTGGCTAGCGCCGTTTGAATGACGAAGGCTGCAGCGCTGTGTGACACGACGATATTTCGACTTCAGTCAGGTGGATTCAGGGTGGCCAATAGAAACTAAAACTAGGTAGCTTCTCGGTTTCAGTTTCAGTTACCATCAGTTAGCTGAAGCTGAAACTGAATTGAAACTGCCACGGATCCTGAAACTGAAGCTGAAACTGAAACTCGCAGAATCGATTTTAGTATAATTATCACTGAAATTTTCAGAATAGCAGTACAATTTCACAAAATTTGAGGCAAATTGCTTTACATACATATGTAAGTCAGAAATTTTGTTTACAATTTGAGACAAATCGCTATAAGCGAATACTTATGTATTCCCAAACCAGCACCATGTGTGAACGGTTTGTGCGATTCGTTTGACAGTTTGTACTTTCAATACCTGAAACTCACTGAAACTGCCACTCGGAAAGTAGCATAAGTGATAATGAAACAGAAACAGAAAATCGGTCAAGACCCTAATTTTGACTGAAACTAAAACTGAAACTAAAATAAAATTCCAGTCGCCCTGGGTAGATTGCGCATTGCACATTCAGACGTTGGTTTGAGCAACGTGTCCTAGACTTGTACTCTCAGCGCTGCGCTATCGAATTGCGACCTTTAAGCGTGATGGGTAAAATTGCTAGGCAAAAGCACTTTGATGTGCTCCCACCGACCGAGACTCCATAGTGGGGCCAGCCTGTCCAGTGGTAGCCGAGACACAAGCCGGCAGTCAGTAGAACGGCGGAGAGCAGCCACACCAAGACGAAGGCCGCGTTCACGCCCACCAGCCTGAAGGCTGCATGATGGAATATTACAAACTGTTGTGTAGGAATAGGAAGGCGTTGGTTACTGTGTGCATGCATGCACGTACCAATGAAATCGCAATGAACCTTCACATAGACACGCACACTCTCTCCTGATTCGTCGTCTCGTCTTCGAAGAAGACGATCGCGTCGACTGCCAACGACACGACGCTTATCAGAAAGCAGAAAAGCATTCCCCAAGAAGTCCATATCTTGACTTTTACTCCAAGAAGGTTCTCCATGCGCATTTTGATGAAAATTAGAAACGAAAGTTCTCACGAGCTTCACACGCAAAGAGTAACGCTAGACGAAGTGTCTTTGCCTGCCTATAGCTACTGCTAGGCTAGCCTTAAAGCACACCGGCTGCGCAAACAAGTAAACTGGAACACGCTGTCTCGTGACTGGATGCGTCAGCGGTTGCTTAGGTAACTGGCGGAAAGTGGATTTCTCGAGTTCTAATCGTTGCCAAGAAAAGGTGGGCGGATAAGAAGCATACATAGTTCTCCTATTCACACAGTTACCTATCCATGGCCGAAGGCGAACAATGTGGTTTTGAGCAAGGTGTGCAATATTCGTCGGGTTCACCTCCTATTGCTTCTTCCACAGTACAAACAAATGGACCACGTATACCTATGCGTAATTGTCAGGCCAACCAAACGACACCGATTCACGTCACTTGCGTCACTTGGAAGAGCACTTTGCGGCCCAATAAAATTGAATCACTCAATATCTTTATCAAATTAACAAACATCCCAAACAATCAATTTAGGTGAATGCAAAAATTTACAATCAAGTTGAATCGAGAGTTAACAATCGACTAATTCAAATCTATAATTATGCGCATCCATGCACTCATTATGGTAGATATGATCAGTCGGATGTATATTCAGCGATGCATACCGTATCGATCGATATTAGTTTGACAATAATAATTACTAGCGTGCTTTCCCGTTGCAGAAGAATTTGTGTCATGTGATTAGCACGGTATTTGTATCGTCTGCCAATGTGCTTGTTCAATGCACTGCTGGGGTACCTCAATGCAACGGTCAGTTCGGCGAAATAGTCGCTCAAGCGGCTAGAATTGCCTGCGTGAGCATTGCCGTGCTGTCCATCATCAGCATTCGTATCGTATGGCAGTGCGCTTGTGCAAGGCTCTGCTGGGGTACATCGTTCCAATGGTAGTTTGGCGAAGTAGTCCCTCAAACAGCTAGAATTGCCTGCGCGAGCATTGCTGTACTGTTCATCAGCAGCATTCGTATCGTCTGCCTATGTACTTCTGCACGGCCAATGCGTAGTTTAGCATGAAAGGGCACGTCGAGAGCTTTCACCTGACATGTCGATTCGGATTACCACTCTACGACGTAAAGCGGGCCGATTGTCCTGTTGCTGTTGCAGAGCGGGCCGATTGTCCTGTTGCAAGATCTGTCCTGTTGCAAGGTCTGTTCTGTCGAAAGATCTGTCCTGTTGAAAGATCTATCCTGTTGCAAGATTTGTCCTGTTGCAAGATCTGTCCTGTTGCAAGATTTGTCCTGTTGCAAAATCTGTCCTGTTGCAAGGTCTGTCCTGTTGCAAAATCTGTCCTGTTGCAACATCTGTCCTGTTGCAAAGTCGGTCCTGTTGCAAAATCTGTCCTGTTGCAAGATCTGTCCTGTTGCAGAAGGTCTGTCCTGTTGCGAGCCAATGGCGCTCGTCTCCTCGCGCGACCATCCTGTTGCAACGTCTGTACTGTTGCAACATTTGTCCTGTGCTGGTCGCCTCGCCCGACGATCCTGTTGCAACGTCTGTACTGTTGCAACATTTGTCCTGTTGCAGAAAGTCTGTCCTGTTGCAAGCCAACATCACGGACTGCCTGGCGAACGCGCCGTACAAAGCGGCGCGCAAAAGAAATGCTAGAGAGCGGGCCGATTGTCCTGTTGCAAGATCTGTCCTGTTGCAAGCGAAATACTCGCTGAAGCGGCTAGAATTGCCTGCGCGAGCGTTGTCGTACTATTCGGCTCTGTTGCAATTGCGCATTGCTAGCCTCTCTGTTGTACCGCGCACTGCCGCACCGTTCGCCTTTGCAAGACTCTGCTACAGTGCATTGCCGTACTGTTCAGGCAGTGCCTGCGTTGAACGCAGGCAGCAACAGGCGGCGCTGGCCGCGCAGCGATTGATTGCCGCCGCTGGCGTCCCGCTGGCGTCTAGGCGCGCGCGTGCTGAAGCTTCGCGTGGCGAAGTGCTAGCGAGGCAAGCGCATGCTGAAGCGTCGCGTGGCGAAGTGCTAGGGAGGCAAGCGTACTCAGACAGACGGACGGACAAAACACCTAGCTGGCATAGTAATGTAGACTAGAGCCTTTAGCCCGTAGGAGAATCTCTATCGTCAATGGTGTTGGGGTCAGCCCATAGACAACTTAGTTTAGTCTGTAGAACATTTCAGATAGATATCAAGCCATTTCACACTGTGCCCCTGCCAGTGCCAACGTTTAGGCTGGCACCAGCTCCCGTGCCTGTAAATACACAATAGACACTTGGGTTTGGCCTGTAGACTATTGGCTTTAGCCCATAGAACATTTCAGATAGATCTCAAGCCATTTGACACTGTGCCCCTGCCAGTGCCTACATTTAGGCTCGCACCAGCTCCCGTGCCTGCAAATACACAATAGACACTTGGCTTTAGCCCGTAGACATTTGTGTTTAGCCCGTAGGAGATTTGAGATAGATCTAAAGACATTTGACATTGATCCAAAGCTGTTTGATGCTGCGCCCCTGCCAGTGCCTGCGAATACACTTTGGCGTCTCACAACGACAGCTCTGTCATGAATGGTGACACTGTAAAGCGCTTTTGGCGCGAAATCAAACGTCAGTCACAACGTGTGGTGCCTTCTGTGCTCAGAATGTACTGTCGCAGTCGATATTTTCGAAATATTTTGGAATTTAGACATCGACTAAAGTCAACAAACCTTCATGCACAACTACAGGCCAGGACGGTCAGTTTAAGCCATAGATCGTCGCGAACCGACAACTGTGTCTAGAGATATCGCGCTCGCAGAGCCACAAACAGACGGACAGACTCTAGGCCGCTTAGTAATATGGACTAGAGTCTTTAGCCCGTAGGAGAATCTCTATGGTCAATGGCATTGGGTTCAGCCCATAGACAATTGTGTTTAGCCCATAGGGCATTTTGGATAGATCTCAAGTAATTCGACCCTGTGCCCCTGCCAGTGCCTACATTTAGGATCGCACCAGCTCCCGTGCCTGTAAATACACAATAGACACTTGGGTTTAGCCTGCAGACAATTGGGTTTAGCCCATAGGGCATTTCAGATGGATCTCAAGTCATTTGACACTGTGCCCCTGCCAGTGCCTACATTTATGTAGGCTCACACCAGCTCCCGTGCCTGCAAATACACAATAGACACTTGGCTTTAGCCTGTAGACAGTTGGGCTTAGCCAATAGGACATTTCAGATAGATCTCAAGTCATTTGACAATGTGCCCTTGCCAGTGCCTACATTTGTGCTCGCGCCAGCTCCCGTGCCTGTAAATACACAATAGACTCTCGGGTTTAGTCCATAGACATTTGGGGCTAGCCCATAGGAGATTTCAGATAGATCTAAGATCATTTGGCATAGATCCAGAATAGTTTGATGTTGTGCCCCTGCCAGTGCATGCAGTGCCTGCAAATACACTTCGGAGTCTCACAACGACAACTCTTTTGTGAATGGTGAGACTGTAGAGCGCTTTTGGCGTGAAATCAAGCGTCAGTCGCAGTGTGCCCTGCCTTCTGTGCTCAGAATGTACTGGCGCAGTCGATATTTTCGAAATATTTTGGAATTTAGACATTGACCAAAGTCCACAAACCTTCATGCAAAACTACAGGCTACGATGGTCAGTTTAAGCCATAGATCATCGCGAACCGACAACTGTGTCTAGAGATATGGCGTTCACAGATCCACAAACAAACATACACACGGACAGAGTTAGGCGCCATAGTAATAAGGACTAGAGCCTTTAGCCCGTGGGAGAATCTCTATGGTCAATCGTGTTGGGTTCAACCCATAGACAACTTAGTTTAGCCCATAGAACATTTCAGATAGATCTCAAGCCATTTGACACTGTGCCCCTGCCAGTGCCTACATTTAGACTCTCGCCAGCTCCCGTGCCTGTAAATACACAATGGACACTTGGGTTTAGCCTGTAGACTATTGGGTTTAGCCCATAGAACATTTCATATCGATCTCAAGGCATTTGACACTGTGCCCCTGCCAGTGCCTACATTTGGGGTCGCACCAGCTCCCACTCCTGCAAATACACAATAGACACTTGGCTTTAGCCCGTAGACATATGGATTTAGCCCGTAGTAGATTTCAGATAGATCGAAAGACATTTGACATTGATCCAAAGCAGTTTGATGCTGCGCCCCTGCCAGTGCACACAGTGCCTGCGAATAAACTTTTGGAGTGTCACAACGACAACTCTGTCATGAATGGTGACACTGTAAAGTGCGTTTGGCGCGAAATCAAACGTCAATCACTGCGTGTGGTGCCTTCTGTGCTCAGAATGTACTGGCGCAGTCGATATTTTCGAAATATTTTGGAATTTAGACATCGACCAAAGTCCACAAACCTTCATGCACAACTACAGGCCAGGACGGTCAGTTTAAGCCATAGATCATCGCGAACCGACAACTGTGTCTAGAGATATGGCGCTCGCAGAGCCACAAACAGACGGACAGACTCTAGGCCGCTTAGTAATATGGACTAGAGCCTTTAGCCCGTAGGAGAATCTCTATGGTCAATGGTATTGGGTTTAGCCCACTGACAACTTAGTTTAGCCCGTAGGACATTACAGATGGATCTCAAATCAGTTGACCCTGTGTCCCTGCCAGTACCTACATTTAGGATCACACCAGCTCCCATGCCTGTAAATACACAATAGACACTTGGGTTTAGCCTGTAGACTATTGGGTTTAGCCCATAGAACATTTCAGATGGATCTCAAGCCATTTGACACTGTGCCCCTGCCAGTGCCAACATTTACGCTCTCACCAGCTCCTGTGCCTGTAAATACACAATAGACACTTGGGTTTAGCCTGCAGACTATTGGGTTTAGCCCATAGAACATTTCAGATAGATCTCAAGCCATTTGACACTGTGCCCCTGCCAGTGCCTACATTTAGGCTTGCACCAGCTCTCGTGCCAGCAAATACACAATAGACACTTGGCTTTAGCCGGTAAACATTTGGATTTAGCCCGTAGGAGATTTCAGATAGATCTAAAGACATTTGACATTGATCCAAAGCAGTTTGATGCTGCGATCTCAAGCCATTTGACACTGTGCCCCTGCCAGTGCCTACATTTAGGCTCACACCAGCTCCCGTGCCTGCAAATACACAATAGACACTCGGCCTTAGCCAGTAGACATTTGGATTTAGCCCGTAGGAGATTTCAGATAGATCTAAAGACATTTGACATTGAACCAAAGCAGTTTGATGCTGTGTCCCTGCCAGTGCACACAGTGCCTGCGAATACACTTTGGAGTCTCACAACGACAACTCTGTCATGAGTGGTGACACTGTAAAGTGTTTTTGGCGCGAAATCAAACATCAATCATTGCGTGTGGTGCCCTTATGTGCTCAGAATGTACTGGCGCAGTCGATATTTGCGAAATATTTTGGAATTTAGAGATCGACCTAAGTCAACAAACCTTCATGCACAACTACAGGCCAGGACGGTCAGTTTAAGCCATAGATCATCGCGATCCGTCAACTGTAGCGAGCGCTAGAGCGCTGACAGATCCACAAACAAACAAACAAACAAACAAACACACGGACAGAGTTTTGCCGCTTAGTATATAGGATTGTCAATCGTTGCTTGCATTGGCCATTGCATCAAGCATCAAGCCTCGTCAGCACGAAATCTTGGCGCACTAGGCGTGCACGCGCCCTCCAACCCTTGGATTGGTTGGTGACGTCCGTCGGAAGTGAATCTTGATCAGAATGCAGCAGTCTCCGCAGTGTTTCACTCGGCTCGGCACAAATCTTTGCGACATGTGAAGTGAAGTGCCCCAAATCTGTACCAAGTTCACACTCAACCCCCCCCCCCCCGGTAGAGTCATATGATGCTGGAAACCGAAGCGTTTAAAAGGTTCTGTAGCCCTCTTCATGGTAGACTTGAGTGGGCCAGTTAGATTTGGCCCAAATCATGCTGTCGGTTGAGCCCTGGAAATCACTGAAAAGTCGCTCCTGGGGTTGTGGTAATTCGATGTAGACATGACGTAGAGAGTCACAGGCCGCACTAAGGCTATCGTTGTGCGTGCGGTACAGTTCGTAATCAGGCCAGAAGACCTATCCGGTTGCGCTTGCCAGTCACCTATGTACCTACACCTAGCGGCAAATCAACCTTGGAAGAGGAAGCCATAATGCTATCATTCTCCTATCGTGAGAACGGAGAGAGATGCATTGCCTGGCGAGAAGCTTGAAATGCCGGCTGATAATGGAGAAGACAATGCGAATGTATTACGTCAAGAAACCGAGTGCAACTTGCCTGCCATCGCGTGTCTAACACATTAGTTTGCGTGAACGAACTTCTACCGTTTCCACTGCGAAAATGGGCGACACCTATACTTCCAACCTGACAAGGAGCATAACTGTCAGCAAATTCTACTCCTCGGCAATGGTGGCAACTCTGCTGACATCGTTGCTGTCTCTGCTGGCGAATCTCGTTCTTCTGGTTCTACTCGCCAGAAGCTTCAGAACCTACCAGCGGAATCTAAAGATCCTTTTGCTGTACTTGACTACTGGATGCTTGCTGACAGCCCTGGCTTTGGCAGTGAAAAGTTCGTTTGTGCTCTATTCGATCGCGACCGGACGATTAGACCGCCTCCTCAGCAGCCACGGCGACTGTTTCGTCAAAGAAGATCTGTGGTATTCTCTCGCTCTGCAGCAGGTGATGTACGGCTTCTTCTCAATCGCTCTGGAAAGGCACACGGCCCTGAGAAACGTCTACAAAGTCTCGGAGGACTGGCAACTGGGCGCCGCGTTGGTGGTACTGTCAATTGTGATGTCGGCAGCTCCCATGGGCGCTGGAGGCCTCCTGTTGAAGTACTACACTGCCGACGACCAATTGGTCATGCCCGTCTGTAACCTAACCAACGCCTCCCCATGGCACGTGGTTCCTCCCGTCGTCGCCGCCTTCATCGTCTGCGAAGCGACCGCTGTTGCCCTCTACGGCGCCCTGCTTCGGTGCGTGATGGGTGCAAAATGTTTGTCCAATAGGCTCGCAATGTCCCAAAGAGAGCTTCAGGTGGAACCGACGCCAGCTGCAGAGGATGGAGGTGAACACCCAGACGAGCAGCCTGGCCGCCAGAGTGCAGTTCAAGCGCAACGTCGAGATCAGTCGCATGCTCCTGGGACCGGTGGTGGCCCACGCTCTCCAATGGACCTTTATTATGCTTGTGCTGACCGTAGGCGCTCGGCTACTCCAAGGCCTGGGCTTCGCAGTCGAGGCCTACCTGACCACTGCCTGGATCTACTTCTTCGTCACTCTGTCCTCGCTGCTCAACCCACTTCTCATGGTGAGGGGCAGCGACCAGCTGAGAACGCAGCTGCTTCGGTTGGTCAAGTGCTCGACTGGAAATCAAGTGGAGCAACTGCCCGTGCAGACCGTCAGCGGGAGAGTGGAGACGGGCCAGCGACAGGACGACCACTTCAAGATGCTACTCGAACAATGGGGAAACGTCGCCTTACGAACAGAAGTGAACAACAGTGATCACAAGTTGTAGAAGTTTGAATCACAAATGTAAATTTGCTCTATTCTACCGTATACCAAAACAATTCAAAATTCAAATGGTATAGCAACGGCACAACTAATCAAATCAATGGTGGCGAAGCGGCAGCTGACACGTTACATAACACGAATATCACGATTACGATCGCAGTTTATGGTCGTATGAGACAGTATTAGAACCACATGGGGAAGACGGTGGCTGGTCCGCCGCTTTGGCCGTTTTCAACTTGCACGTGCTAGCCACCGTCCCAATCTTTGGAGTGAAGGCGATCGACTTGCATTGATCCTCCATTCTGACACACATTTCTCTACAGTGGGATATCGGTTTCGCAGTAGCCACTGTTAGGCCATCCACGTTGTTGTCACTATCCGGTATGCACTTCCCGGGCACTTCAATGAAAGCGTCTTCTGAATGAAGCAACTACATGAGTGAACAATGAAGCAGAATGAACTTACATACCATTACCTAGATGCATAATCTAAGGTTACCTAGGGCTACCTGGAGGCATACTCTAACCGTAAATACTCCAATAAGCCCCTCTCCTGACCTCGTCCCTGTACAAGACCTGGAAGTTGGAGAAGGGGAGGGGGGCTTATTAGTGGTAGCGTCGTTTGGCGATCGACAAGTCGTTTGCACGGTCCTTATGCCACCTATCACTATACATCAAATAGGTATGTTTGCCAAGTTTTGTCACTTTTCAAGGCGGATCTCGAAATGAGGGATTATCCTGCTCTACAAATCCTATAATCGATACTGCCCTTTTGCGAAGGTGGAATTCTTTAAGCGGGGCAGTAAGACCATCAATGTATCGCACTCTCTGCAAAAGATCGCGACTCTATACAACGTCAGCCAGAATGCAAAGACACTGAATTTAGAAATAATCTGAAACCAAATCCCTTTTCACCAATCGATTTCATATCACTTGGCTGTCATAAGCTTTTAGCTTTTCAGCGACACCGGACCAGATCGTCTCACCAATACTGCCATAAGACAGTGAGCGCGGTTAATCGCTGAAGGCAGTTTTGTGAGAGTAGGACGAGGCCAAGCGAATGTAAACAACTTGCTTAGCCGGTATGCGCACCATCCGTGCGGTTTGTGTGAAGGTCCTGTCACAGTTTTAGACACTCACCGCAAGTCACGCGATCCACTGGGTTTTGGCCATGGACCCATTTGCCAGTGATCGGGCTGCAAGTCAGCTGAATTATTCGTCGGTCCTCCTCAAGTGGCGATCCCGATTCATAGAAGACCTACAAGAAACGGCGAAAGGAGAGCTGTGTTGTGGTCACAGTTCTCGCGCGACCTAAGCCGGGCGAAACACCTCTAAGAGCTCGGCGTCCGTACATCCGTTCACACACTCCCGGGAAAAGGATGACAGCTCTTTACAATGTCAGCACAATACAAATTCAAGTTTATAACCGGAGACTGTCTAGGTGTGAACAGCCTTTTAGGTCACATGCGTTGCCATATAAGCATTGATGTGCGAAGAACGCAATTCATTCAGACACGGACAGATGCCCCAATCGTCGTCTTGCCTTTACGACGAAGGTCGCTTTGCAGGAGACGTCAGCAAGCGTCGAATGCTGGAACTGGCTCCCCGTTTTGGCCGGTTCATATGTCGCCGCCGGCACTTCAAATACGGCGGCGGCATTGTCATCGTCTACCAAATTCAGCTCGCCGCAACTTTTCTCGACTGAAATGGACAAACGAAATGCATGTTTCGCTCGATCGCATCGCTGAGCAACAAATTATAGAGCTTCCGTTTGCTAAGTCACTGGAAGGTTTTACAACCCCTCCATGTTGAGAATTCGACAACACCTGGTCGCATTCTGATAAATTCCGTGGTGCATATGTCTAATTAGTGTCTACGATAGAGCACTGCATTATGAAGTGCCGTTCACCTGTAGGTGGGGCCGCAGCGTTCTCGACGATCTGCGGCACGGTTTTTCCAGGATTCGCCGCCGCCGAGTTGGCAACCGACTCCAGCGTAAGATGGGGGTGGGGCGCTGCCAAAGTCCCCACACGCGAGAATGTGAGCGGTGTGGCGCCGCCCGGGTCTGCAGCCGCAGCAAGCTTCATCAAACCGGGGACCATCCCCGGGAATTTGCTTTGAAACTGAAATTGTCGATCGGGAATATGTATAATAAGTTTTACTCAGAATCTGATAACCTTACCTCCATCACCCTACCTTCTTGTTCGATGCGACTTCCATTATGGGCAAACTAGGATTGACACTGCCGGCCCATTTTACCCACTCCGCCACGGTGCTCATTGGGTTCATTTTCTCAACTAATTCGTCCGCCGTCGTTGGCGCTGAACATTGCGGTAAGAAGTTAACCCGCTTGTGTACGGCAATGTTCATGTCAGCCAGTTGGTGATACTGTGTAGGTCATGACAGTCGAACCCTGACACTACCATTCCGCAACTAGTTTCAAAATCGACATTTTCGTCTGATGGGCTAGCAGCGAAATTTCTTCAGAATTGGGGAGCGCCCAACTACGGATAACGAGTAACATAAAAGAATTTTTTCGCAAGTATTAAATTTGACAGAAATATCAAAATTTCACACATTGCCAAAACTTGTTTATCGATGATTGTGAACGTAGAATAGAAAGGTCGTACGTCAAGAGGAATTCCTGATTAAGAGCGACTGCACCAAACTTTTGGCGCGTTTTTTGTTGGATGTGACGTATTCACACAGGGAGAAACTTCAGATATACGCCGTACCCATAGAAACTCATTTCAGTTGCAGTTTCAGTTTCAGTTAAAATTATGGTGCTGGCTGAGTTTCAGTTTCAATTTCAGTTTCAGTTATGGATTCCGCGCGAATTTCGATTCAGTAACTGAAACTGAGTTTCAGTTATTGGAGTTTTTTATACTTGGGATGTCATCCTTGCATATTTGGACCTAAATAGGAACAAAACGTCTACATGTGTAGAAAAATTCGGCAAGAATTTTATGGAAATCTGCTGAAATTCGGTAAAATTTGACATTCAAATTACTGAAACTAAACCGTGAGTTTTAGTTTAAGTTTCAGTTTCAGTTATGGAATCCGCGGGAGTTTTGATTCAGTTTCAGTTTCAGTTAACTGATTGCAACTGAAAGTGAAACTGAAACTAGTTTAAGTTTCTATTGGCCACCCTGAAGCGAACGCGGCGATATCACTGAGCTTTCGATCAGCCGTACAGTCAACCGTATCGTGGGGATAGCTGCACTTGGATTAGGGTACACGTTCTCAAGATGCCTTCTCTAGATGCGGCTAACGATGTGTACAAAATTCACTACGCTGTTCACCAAAATGTGACAGACAAAAAGTATAGGTTGAAATTTCTACACACACAGCTTGTATATGTGCCAACTTGATAATATAGCGGCGAAATTTCTTCAGAAATAGAAAGAGTATAGACTGCAGATAATTTGTAACGCAAGAGAAATTTATTGCAAATGTGAAATTTAATAGAAATACGTGATCATTTTTCAAATTCCATAAATCAACAAAATAAAACGTCGTTTTTTGACGAATTTAAACGCAGAAACGGTAAGGCCGTATGCCATATATTTGTGACATAGTTTTACAGTTTTAATAAATTCCAATTTCGAGATAATTAGAATTAAAATTTAAGAAAATCTTAAAATTGAGATTTTCGTCTGATGGCCAGAACAGCTGTTTATTACTGAATGTGCACTCGGAAACAGAAATGCGTACGCTGAAAACAGGAATTCGCTCGCACCAAACTTTTGACAAGCTTTTTTCGCCCGGCCTCAGCCGGGCGAACCCCTACGAGAGCTTTTCGTGCGTGCGTTCGTTCGTTCGTTCGTCCGTCCGTCCGTTCGTCACGCTCTCATATCTCAGCGTCGGTAAGTGGTAGGAAGGAGATCTTGGGCTTTATGGATAGCTCTCGACTGACTGGTAATGTCGCAAGAGAGTTTGAAATTCAAACGTTTGAATTGCGCGCGCTACAGTAACCCGAAGGTTCAAACTGAAAACGGCTCTAACTCGCTCGTCTTACGTCGTAGAGCGGCGCGCGATAGGCCAACTAAAAGGTCTCGACGTGCGCTTTCGTTTGGCATTAAAAGTTTTCTTAATTACGCAAACACGCAACACGAAAAGCGACATTATCGCGTTTTTAACGCAGAAATCGCTCTAACTCGCTCAGCGTGCGTCGTACGGAGACGATCTTGGGTTGGTTGGATAGCTCTCGACTCACTGACCATTTGTTCTTTATTGGTCGAAACTCAAAAGTTTGAATTTCGGGAACTACAGTAACCCAAAGTTTAAAACGCAAAACTTATCTAACTCTCTCGTCTTCCGTCATAGAGAGACGATCTTGAGTTCGTTGAATAGGTTTCGGCACGCTGATAATTCCGTTAAGAGGAGTCGAAATTCGAAAGTTTGAATTGCGCGCGCTACAGTACCCGAAGGTCCAAAACGCAAAACGGCTCTAACACGCTCGTCTTACGTTGTAGGGCGGCGTGCGATAGGTCAACTAAACGGTCTCGACGTGCTTTTCCACTTGGCGTAGAAATTTTGTTAATTACGCAAACACGCACCACCAAAAGCGACATTCTCGCGTTTTTAGCATAGAAATCGCTCTAACTCGCTCAGCGTGCGTCGTACGGAGACGATCTTGGGTTGGTTGGATAGCTCTCGACTCACTGATCATTTGTTTTTCTATTGGTCGAAACTCAAAAGTTTGAATATCGCGAGCTACAGTAACCCAAAGGTTCAAACAGCAAATCAGCCCTAACTCGATCGTCTTACGTTGTAGAGCGGCATTCGTTCGACCGTTTGAAAGCTTACGTTGAGGCAGTTGTTGAAGAACGGTCATTCCTAAAGAAATACGTTTGTTTTTTTAAATCCTTGTCTTACGAACAACTTTGTCTGCTAAAAAAATTAATCCCGGGCGATCCCAATGTTGCCTTGCAACAACCGCTCAGAAATGCGTGTGTCTTGCTCAAAAAATTAATCCCGGGCGATCCCAATGTTGCCCTGCAAGAACCCCTCAGAAAGGAGCGTGTCAGAAGTAGCGCATGAATAGTGGACTCCGGGCGGGCGCGCGTCATATCGGAAAGGCTTCGAAATACTTTACAAAAGTATCCACTCTTTTACTCTTCCACTTTAAAACACTCACAAACCACTCTGTATTAATAAAACAACTCAACTTTTTTAAAACAGCTTGTTTGTTGGATGTGACGTTTTCACACAGGTAGGAAACATCAGATAAACGGCGTCGTATCATGCCAATAACATACAGCGAACGCGGCGATATCACTGAGCTTCAGATCAGCTGTACAGACAACCGTATCGTGGGGATAGGTGCACTTGGCATTAAGCTACACATTCTCAAGACACTTTCTCCAGATGCGGCTAACGATGTGTGCAAAGTTCACTATACCTGTTCACCAAAATTTGACAGACACAAAGTATAGGTTGAACTTTTTACACACACAGCTTGTTCGCTCGGCCTCAGCCGAGCGAACCCAAATCAAGAGCGCGGCGTGCGGACGTACGTGCGTGCGTGCGTGCGTGCGTGCGTGCGTGGGTCACGCTCGCTTCGGGCTAAACTCGCTCGTCTGACAACGTAGGACGGAGTTTGAGACATCGTCGGGTAGCCCGCGGACTCATCTCGCCATTTGAGTGTTCAAAACTAAAATAAGTTTTCAAAATCGCGCGCTACAGTATCCCAAAGTGGGGTCCATTTTCAGTCAAAAGTTGACCGAACCTAGTCAAATCGCATATCAAAGTGAAGCGCTTGAGCTCCTGAGCACGAATCGGGCAACAAACAGTTTCAAAACTTTAAACAGAGAGCTACAGTAACCAAAACGCGTCGCAAACTGGAAATGACACGCCTGCTTCGGGCTTAATAACGCGCCTGTCTGATGACGTAGCGGGGAGTTCAGCAGACCACCGGGTAGCCCTCAGACTCCTCTCGCGAACTGTGTGGTCGAAATAACAACAAAATTTCAAAGTCGGGCGCTACAGTATCGCAAATTTGGGTCCACGAAAAGTGAAAACTTCATCGAACTTAGGCGAATTGCATAGAAAATTGACGCGCTTGAGCTCCTGAGCACGCATTCAACATCAAAGGACTTCAACAGTTTAAACAGAGGGCTACAGTAACCAAAACGCGTCTGAAACTGCATATTTTGGTTTTCTTATATTTTGGCACTCGTGCATACTGCATTGTAGAGCGACGGCATTCACATCGCTGAAGAGCTCACTGCAGGCCAACATCAAATCAAACTCAGATTAAACCTGTAGTTTTGCATTAGGTTCCAAGTGTCTTTATTTAAAATTCAGTCTGAAAAGATGATTTTCTTGGTGTAAAGAATTAAACCCGAGCGATACCAATGTTGCGTAGCAAGACCACTCCAAGAAGTGTAGTCGTGAGGAGAGTCAAGACGCTACGCGCAATCGGAAAGAGCCTTGCTACAATCTCGGTAAAAATTCAAAGCTCAAAGCCACTTCGCTTTTTTCGCCCGCCCTCAGGCGGTCGACACCCTACTAGAGCTCGGCGTGCGTGCGTCCGTACGTACGTACGTGCGTGCGTGCGTCACGCTCTCAGATCTCGGCGTTGGAAGTCGTAGAGCGGAGATCTTGGGCTCTACGGATAGGTCTCGACTCACTGATCATTCAGCTAAGAGGTTCCGATGTTCAAAAGTTTGAATTGCGCGCGCTACAGTAACCCGAAGGTCGAAACGCAAAACGGCTCTAGCTCGTTCGTCTTACGTCGTAGAGCGGCGATCGATACGTCAGGTGAAAGCTCTTGACGTGCTCTCTCATGCGTCTGCAAAAGTTTTTTCAATTACGCAAACACGCACCGCGGAAAACGCCGTTCTCGGCATTTTGACGCTAAAATCGCTCTAACGCGCTCAACTTGCGTCGTAGAGAGACGATCAAGGACTTTTTGGATAGCTCCCGACTCACTGATCATTTGTTCTCCCATTGATCGAAACTCAAAAGTTTGAATTTCGCGTGTTACAGTAACTCGAAGGTGCAAAAGCACCAAACGCCTCTAACTCGCTCGTCTTACGTGGTAGAGTGGCAATCGGCACGCCAGGTGAAAGCTCTCGACGTGCTCTTTCATGCGGCTGCAAAACTTTTTTCAATTACGCAAACACGCACCGCGGAAAACGCCATTCTCGGCATTTTGACGCTAGAATCGCTCTGACTCGCTCAACTCGCGTCGTAGAGAGACTATCTCGAGCTTTTTGTATAGCTCTCGACCCACTGATCATTTGTTCTCCCATTGGTCGAAACTCAAAAGTTTGAATTTCGCGAGTTACAGTAACTCGAAAGTGCAAAAGCACAAAACGGCTCTAACTCGCTCGTCTTACGTCTTAGAGCCGCAATCGACACGTCAGGTGAAAGCTCTCGGCGTGCTCTTTCATGTGGCAGCAATAATTTTTTCAATAACGCAAGCACGCACCGCAGAAAACGCCATTCTCGAGATTTTAACACTAAGATTGCTCTTTGCTACATGCAGAAATGCGCCACGGTTTAATTGCTCGTAGATTGCTCTTTTGTGCTCTGTCAATTGTTTGCCAAAACTTTTACAACTTTCTGCCACTTTTTAAAAGCGTTTCTTGAAAGAGGGATGTTCTTGCTCTAAAAGCAATATCGCGGGCGAAATCAATATTGCTATGCAATACCCTCTTGCGAAGCGGGGGCTCATGAAGCGGAGCATGCGGGCGATGAACTCGCGCACTCTCTGCAGAAAGAACGCGACTCTTTGCAAAGTCAGTCAGAATACAAACTCAACTTTTTAATACCGGAGCTTGTTAAAAGAGACTTGTTCAAGTTCAAACACCAAAACACCTTGGATACGTTCCGACTTCGTAAGAGGTCTTAGACAACCTACAGTACCTGTGCACGAATTGCACTGGCGCAACAACTCAATGAGGGTACGGATCTCTTCAGCCGGAAGTTCGTGGGGTTTCTTGGGTGAGTGGAAGCAGCTTTCAATCTCAGACACCCTCAATAGAGACATGGCGGTTAGCGTTAGTAGACAGATCGTAGCCATGGTTACGCGACCTTTTCTAAGCTCAGCGAGCAAAAAACGAGTTGTGGATGTGCAAGGGACCCCTATATGAAGTGTTTGTCGTCTATGGAATTGGCACATGAATCGCCGAGGCGTGAGAAATTGATGACTGTCAGACTACCGCTATTGTAGTAGAGCTCGTTCCCAGGCTTATCCTATTGTGTACAAACAAGAAAGCCGCAACATTGAATTATCCGTGCGAAGCAACTGTCATTGAAGCGAATGTGACTGTTCGCTTCAACGGCTTCAGTATTGTCGAATGTCGATTTGTTCCCACGCTCTGTTGTTCTCACAAGTTTCACCGAAAGCGCAGGGTAGAGATCTACCTGTGAAAGCATTTTGCTATCGAGCCTCACTACTCAAATGTACTGCACTGTAACTACTACGTCACGCAGCCGGGCCCTACACGCTCATCGATAGCACACCACATCCTGCGAGTATTGGCTATAAGACGTCAGGTACTATTCAAACTGTAAACTAAGTATTTTGTTGGCAACTGCACACACACACACATTGTCTACAGGAGAGAGCACCTGATGCGTCTGTAGATGCATTTGAAGTGGTTGTCGTCGTCGACGCTCGAATGCTCTCGATCACCTGTAGCATCATCCTCATGGCGCCATCCTCCGTCAACTGGCTGCGCTCGGACAGTTGGCGCATCTGCTCGATCACGCCCGTCAACATGCTCGCTGGGACTTGGTCCGGGTGACTGTGTTGCGGGGGGAAGAATGGGGGATTGAAGATGGGTGTTGACAGGGTGGGCCGAATACGCGGGCCGCAGCCTTCGCTCATGGGCAGCGTCAACAGCCACAGTAGCAAGACGGCAAGCATTGCGGCAGTCATTTTGCAGTTGAGAACGACGCAAGCGAAGGCGTAGACCGGCAATAGATGAGGTATTTGCTAGGAGCCGTGAAGCACTTCGCTTATATGCACCCCCGCAACAATGGCAGGCCTCTCTTTTCCGTAAGCGACAATTCTGAGAATCCGGGAACTCAGTCTGGCGGCTGCTCTCGGGGCTGGTCGTAACAGTAACGCCCGCTTCTCCATTGTTAGAATTTTTCTGCAGGTGCAGCAGTGGGAAGTGGCAGCGCACGGCACCGTTTCATTCACGTGACAGGTTAATTGATGTCCTACATGTAGATCTTTGTGCCAGTTACATAACCACCCCGATTATCGCATTGTGCTTCGCGAAGTTTGCTAAGTGGGGTACCTTTGCATGGTGTAGCGAGGTGCATTGACTCTCTTTGGTGGAGACTGTTCCCTTCTCGTCTTATCGAGTAAACATTGAATATGCCGCTTTTGCGTTTTGACATTCTCACACAACAGAAGACCACAACAAAGACCAGCATATCACAATGTACGTAACTTGGTAGACACCCCAACCCTGTTTGCTGAACTGTTGTGGATTGTTGATGCAAGAGTGCGATATGAATTAGTGGCGCCATAGAGCAACAGTGGATCGAAATTCGAATCTGAATCGCCTGTCACAACTACCTACCATAGGTATGCATTTAGGTTGCTCTTCTTCACGGCAGAATTTTATACTTCCACTTGAGCGCATCTGTACCCAGAGTGACGCGAAGATCTTTCCACTTCGTCCCATCCACCGCCATAACGGTAGCTATGTAGGCGGCCATGTTTGGCTTCAGAGGCACAAAGGCGACCACGTTTCCGTTAAAACGGAATGATGGCTCGAGGCCTGTGATAGTCTCTTCGGTGCAGAAAACGTTGCACGATCTCATCAGCTCTGGCAACTGCAAGCTAGGTGCGTGTACATGTGTGTACTGTGGCGGAGAAAGTGCCACGCAAAATTCACTCACGAATTCTTTCGCGATGTTGTCTTTTAGCGTCGTGAACGCACCACCAAGCGCCTTTATGTCTGTCTCGATCTGAAGCGTCTTGTCTGAAAAAGGAAACATCGAGAGCGTCATACGATTCCTACACGCCGAAAGCCCGTTCCACGAGAAGACACACAACGGACGCTGAGCACCTGTTCCGGTTGTCGGCGTCGTCGCCGATATAGTCGTCGTCGTCTGCTGCATCAGTATCTCAAACACGATCTGTCTGAGACGCGCCTCTGTCAGTGGGGTGGAAGTTGTAGTAGGCGTTCGAGCGCAGCCCATGACCATTGGAGCCACAGCGAGCGCTAGCAGCAGTGACAAGATCATTCTTGTTTGTGCCATATTAGCGTGAGTTCCACGACACCTTTCGGGCAGGGCTGATTTTAAGAATTTCGATCAATGAAAACTGAAAAAGCTGGAAACTGAACTGAACCAAATCGAAACACTCTGTGTCATCTGTTCGAGAAACTGAAACTGGACAAAACACTTGGACAGTGAGCTGAAACCGAAGGTAGCCTCGGGTAAAGTCAGCCCTCCCTTCTTCCACTCCGCAGGAATACGTTCCGTTTTCCGGCGTAATTGTACCTACTCAGAAATCGGTCTACCACTCTAACAAATCCTCTGAGATTTTATACCAACTCAACACAACAAACAATGGCCATGGAAAGCCTGCGAGCTGAAAGGTGACAATTGTGAGACTACTGCGAAAAAGAGTCGCCCTGCGTGTGCCCAAGAATATCACAAAAGTGCGCTATTCACTAGTGGGCGTGTCGATTGTTTGATGCATTGTGTGGCATGTTAGTCGCAATAGGTAGATTTACGCTTTGTGTAGAGTGATATGGCGAGAACATGTTTGACGGCGTCGGTCGTCTAACAGACAACAGAAATCGGTAGCGATAATCCGAAAGAACGTCGACATATGCATGCACTTTGGCTCATACAGTATCACAACTGCCTGCCGTCCGTCTGCCACAACCGTCTCTCAGCCGTCCTCCACTGGTCCTGCAGCATGTTGAAGTGCTCGTCCTGCTGCCAGTTGTCCTGAGGTTCCCCAGCTCTTTCTGTCCAGACTCCAGGCGGTTGGTCGTGGACCCTGTTGCTTCTGGCCCTTGGCATCAGCTTGCCCAGTTGGGTTCTCAGGGTTGGGCTCCTCTCCACCATGAGAATAGGGACGAGAAGGCAGGCCAGGTTCAGCAGGAGATAGACCGATGGAGAAATCAGGTAGGCTACGAGGATCTGGCCGAACGCCTGGAACACGACGGCCACCATTCCCACCAGTATGGCTGCGGTCATCAGAATGCCATGGGAGATCACGGCGCCCAGAAGCATCTCAGTCACAGAGACGTTTCGATTGAACTGCACCCTGAAGGCCAGTGTGCTGCGCTGAGTGTTGACCTCCATGTTGGCTAGCTGCCTCTTGTTCCACCTGAAGGGCAATTTCTCGCTCATACGCATCTTCAATGATAGCATACTGTAGGCCTCTCGCCCATTCCAAGCTTACCGACCCCCCCCCCCCCCCCCTCCCCACGCTCTCCGCTCCTACTGGTGGGACGCACCCGAGTAGCCGATAGTAGATGCCAACGGCCAACATCTCGAGCAGGGAGTAGATGACAGCGCAGAGGGAGAGAACGGGCAAGGGCAGGGCGTTGGTCACGTTGCAGATGGGCATCCACTGGTCGCCTGCTTCTGACGCGTTCAGCAGTGCCGCGCTAATGGCCAGGACGATGCCGGTGAAGAGCAGGTTCATCGACACCAAGAGGACACCGAGTCGCCAGTCGTTCGGGCTTCCTCCTTTGCCCAGGTTGGCGGCCGCCAGACTCCTTTCGGCGGCGATGGAGAACAGACTCAGCAGAGCCTGCGTCGCCGTGTACGCGAAAGGGGCCTCGCTGAAGAAGCAGTCGGCGAAGCGGCTCTGAAGGGCGACGACGTCGCTGCTGCCTCGTAGAAGAGCGACTGCGCTCTTGACGCTCAAGAAGAGGGAGGTCAAGGCGCAGTTGACCGTCATGAAAAGCAGCAGGATCTGCAGACCCCTCTGGTAGACCCTGAAGGCCCTTCTCAGCAGAGCGGCCAGTGTCAGGTTGGCCAGTATTGACAGCAGCGCCGTTGAACAGGCCGCCGCCATGGGAATCCAGTAAAACGGACTTCCGACGACTGTTCTTGTCAAGTTGCCCAGATCCATCAGTTGTTGGAGCGCTTTAGTCCTGGTGCGATAGCAGAGGTTAATAGGGCTCCGTAGAAGTCCTCTATAGTCCTGTACTGTGGCAGTAGATCCATTAAGCGAAATGTAAATGCAGCCATCTGCGGGGCAGTGGCGCTAGGATTGACAAGTGGAGGCAAAATACCTTTGGGGAGGCTAAAACTTAGTATAGCCAGCTGTTTAGCGATAAGCGCCCAGGCAAAGTTTTGCTGCTTACAATGACGCAGGCAAAAATATTCTCTTTTCGGCAGACTATTTGCTATTTGTAGCGCCGCAGACGCAAATTTTTGTTACTAATGGCGCCGCAGGCGTAAATCTTTTCTCTTGTTTACTGTACATCTTGGAGGGGGGGGGGGCAAAGCCGACATCCCGGGGGGACAGTTGCCTCGATTGCCCCCCATTGGCTAAGCTAAGCCACTGCTGCAGTGTCAAATGACCATAGCTCCTGTGATTGGCTCTGATGCTGTAGGGTTTCCCCAATCATTTCGAGGAATGCTGCTCTTTATATGCAATGGGCAGTCCCATTCTTCAACCGCGCCCATGCAAACATCAGCCCGTCTTATGAGGGGCCTGACTCATGAGTCGGCCGGCGATGTTAATCAAGCTTTACAACCTTTGCCGTCATCATGGAAACCCTTGAACTGAAAAGGAGCTTGCTCATCGGTCGTGTTGGGTTCGGGACGCATAGACCATTCCTGTCCACCGTTAGTCTGTTTGCGAACCTTGGCTCAGGCTCTGTGATACCTAGTCAATTTCGGTCTTACCCAGAGACATACCTTGTACCCCCCCCCCTCCCACACACACACACGTCTTCATTCCTCCGACTAGTTTCACTAGTTTCGTAACTCGTTTTCTCGACCTCTTGACTCTACCTCAAAGTGAACCATCAAAGCATTGGCTATCGAACTAACTGGCACATCAATAGTAGGTAGCGAACGCATCATGTTTCCTCCGAACTGCCTCCCAGCAAGCAAATTTTGAAGAAGAGAGCCTGTTTGCGAACGCAAAACGATTGGCTGCTGGCGGGAATCGAACGAGCGACCTACTGGCTTACCGTGCCATGCTCTAACCAGTCAGCAGCAAGCAAATTTATCGACTTGATGCGACGGCGACCCAGACCAAACGACTCAGAATGTGGGAAGCTGCCTTGATCTTTGGCGCGAAATTCTTCAGAAATTGGAACTGAACCTTCTCATTAAGTAATTCATTCGAAGTTGGATATTACAGCAAAGCCTTTTCCGACTTCTTCGGCGCACTGATCACACAATCACAAGAGCTCGTTCACTATCGTGCATGTTGGCATATTGTAGACAGTAGACACCAGCGACAAAACGCTGCTTCGTGTCCTGACACTATACTGAGACCACTGTAGGCGACTATAGTTCCAACACACGGCCACACATTCAGGCTATCGGAATCTCTGAGTTTGTCTTGAAGTCATGGTCCCGCAAGGCGCTGTTGTCCTTTCCGGGCATGTTGCACCTCACAGTCAGAGCTCAACTTCGCGCTTCTGGCTTCGAGCAACCATAGAATCTCAGATATTGCCTTCGCGCCAGTCTCGACATCAGCAGCACCGCGTACGGGTTCATCCAGCCGAAGACATCGCTGATGACTCGCCTAGAAGAATAAATAGGCAGTTTAACAGTAAGTGTAGCGTTCGGATGACAAAGGAATCTTATCCAAGCCAAACCAGTAAATGTTCCGCATCTCCTCAGTTCTAAAGATATCAGCGAAGTTCAATCCGAACAGTATCTGCACTACAAAGGTGACGACGCCGCAACAGAGCAGATTCAACTCCGGTTTAGCCGATCTCGATCTGTCGTTGCTTCTGACACTGCGCCGCTTCATCTCCACCAGACGATAGAAGGCCAAAGCGTAGAATACTCCCGACACAACTGCCAGAGTCAAGTAGCTGACGGTTGTCAGGTGAATCAGTATAGTCTGCAACGTAAGTAAAACAACAGAGTTTGTGTTAATTCTTGTTTGGTGATTGTTGCTGTTGTGATGTGAAGCAGGATTGGGTTGGAAAGCCGCAGATACATATGAACTCCTAGCAAGATTGTATATGTATAAGGGGCTTCCTCAGAGTGTCCCTTGTGTTTCGCACGCAGTGCTACACTTAGATTGACATATGTATCGTTCTGTCGTGCAGTGAACGTTCTGGTGATCTCGTAGGATTCCCAACTCACGTCATGTGCTGTAAGGTTGCGTGTTTTAGGGACATAGGCAGGTGAGTTGGATGCTACATATAAGCTCTCAGCTTGAGATAGAGAACTTCTTCTTCGTTTACGGGGCTCCAGATTGCCTATCAACGACCAACTCAACAACCGTTGCTGAAAGATGACATGGAGGCTGCTGTTGGCGGTGATGTCACTGTCACTTGTTAAGGCGACGTTCGGTAGGGCACTGTTCTACCGAGGCACTCCAGCCGCCCGGAATGGTGCGTGAATACTGTCGGAAACCTGCGGTTTTGCAACATAAGGTTGCTTGCATATGGTTCAGCCATTCAGTCATTCAGGGGTCGTTGAGACATCTGCGAGTGACCATGGATCACATAGCGGGCCCACGATTGTCTTGGGCGGCGCGCGCCCATTTCCAATGATCGTAGACAACAGTCACCACCAGTCGGCAAGTGAAGAGGTGGAAACGTTGTTCGGGGGCGGAGGCAGACCCTTCCGCCAGCCCGGCAATGGTGGATTCGATCCGACTGGAGAGGAGGACGACGTCATCATGATCGACGATCAGAACGGTGCGTGGTAATCGCCTAGTGTCGCGACTCTCGTGTCCTTAATACAGTATCCATTGAATAACGGGGAACACAGTTGCGCGCAAACTGCACCAGGTAGGGGGCGTCCCCTGGACCAGTACCACTACCAGAAGCTGCTGGAGAAGGTCAAGGGAGAGATGGAACGCGTTGAAGAGCTGAGACGACAACTGGACGCCATTCGGCGGGCCTCGGGCAAGCCTGTGCCCATCTGAGGCTGTGGCCATGATGGCAAAGGCGGTGATGCTAACGACGAAAGCGATGCCTGTTCACGCGAACCATCCTTAGAAGCTTATCAGAGCTGTACCTGAGCTGGACTTTTGCCACCACTTCGCCTGGCTGGACGAAAATGTTGCCACGCATACCATAGACGCACCCTATTGGCTCGCATCTAACACACGCAGTTTGGGGTGCTGATAGTAGCCAACTGCAAATCAAAATACCTGCCTAATATAAACTTACTAATTCCCTTCCCACTTGTTGATGCGATTTGGTTCAGGAGGTTTTGAATCGTAGATTCAGTGACGATGTGATCATGTAGTTAGCGGCCTACACAAGACAGACGGAACGGACTTAGGAATTGCGCAGTATCAATGATCGTCGAAGCTGGCGACGTAGGGTGAATTGCCTAGCCTACTTTTGTGACAGGGTTCGAATGCACGTCTCCAGCACTGCCGAGTGGGCCTGAATAAGGTAGCGACTAGTGTGTCACAGACAACGCAAAGATTGCCATATTCTAGTGTACCTCCAAGTCGACCATGAGACCTTCGATCTGCTTCTCCAGAGTGGCCATACTCTCGCTTGAGCAGGTGTTGCTCAGGTCGTCCGACCTCTTTTGCCACGGACTGAAAAGTGAAGTTGGGAAATTTTAATCAGTGTGGCCGTATTTCTATTGGCGCATCATTTCCAATTAGTATCCTTCCTACTTACATTCTTGCTCCATCGGCAGTGACAGCGCAGACGACGAGAAGAGTTGCCAGTGTCACCTGTAGTTGCATTCTCAATGGAGTTCTCTTCGAATGAGTTCAGTGGAGTTCTGGTGGAGGGGATTGTGTCAGCGAGAACTGTCGTATGGAGACGAACTGAAGGAGAGGCCTACCCTATGTAGCAAAGCACAACAGACGAGGGCGGCTAGCCGTCCCTCGTTTGACCTCATTGTTTCCAACGGAAGTTCGCGCGAGTCAATGCCGAAAGTTCAGATTTCTGATGGCGTCCCTTCCGTGTTCTATGAAAAGCTTTGCCCACAACCACCACACTTCATAAATCATTCACTGTATGATATTTCGGTCAATTAATACAGCCTTCAAGGAGTTAAGCTTGTTTAATTGGGTGAAAACAGCTCACAATCGGCGCTTATTGTTTCCGGCCGCCTGGGCGGCTGACGACAAGGCTTGCGCCCAAATTGAATTGCGTCGACGCAGAGCGCTCGTTTCTGGGACTTCCGTTGGTGGGTGTGAAACGAGCCGAAGCAAGCGGAAGTACAATTCAGGCTGTGTATGAAGGGATCTTTGACTACCTATCGATGAACACGCCACGAAGCAATTACCCCTGGCAGATAGTTATGGCTCGCACCGATGGACAGCTTAGAAGTTGGTGTTCTGAATGTTTCAATGTTTTACGGACCTGTGAATAATAATGCAATGACCTATGTGGGTGCATTCATCAACCCTCATCCATTGATGTACGTTCAGTGCTTACAGTGCGTACGGTGCGCGCGTACGTGCAATGAGCTACCATAGCTATGTTAGCGAACAAAGTTCGCGGCATTCATATTTCACAACGTTTGCTAAGTTACGCCGCGCGCGAAGCTTTCGGCGACGAATACTGCTTCGATTTCTTCCCTGGGTTACAGCAACGCAATTCAACGCTTCGCTACATACGCCGACAATGGCGGATATGCAATTTCAGTGGCGTACCCACATGTGGGCAAGTGGTCACGTTTCACTGACCTTTCACAGACTTTGAATCAACATGTCAGATCCATTCTACAGCAAGCAGCACTTCGTTTGTTTTGAATTTCATTGTGCACTGTAACTACTGCCTACATTGCTCGACACTATGAAAACTCGCTCTCAGTTGTCTCGTGACCACTTGAAACCGAAGCGCGTCAGCTAACGCAAATAATTTTGCCGTCACTCAGGTTTTACGCTCCATAGTTCGATGCACTCTCGATGAGACGCTACAGTTTCATTGCCTGTCCACAGTCATGACAGTCAGCAATTTTGAAACTGTCGACTTGGTCCTTTTGATTCTCGTGATTCCATCAGTGGTGTTCTACCTCTCTTTTCTGCTACTAGTCGTCGCTAAGAAGAAAGAGCACCCGTTTCAGTCCAGTTTCTTTACAATATCTCTGTTTCTGGGGGCGGTCGATTGTGTCAAGTTGATCAAAGAGTATCCCACTTACAAGGCGCTTCAGTGGGAGCAATACGTAACTGAACGAAGTACAGCAAAAGCAAATGTATTGCTCTTAATTTAATGGTTTGCACCAGCGCCCGTGCCTCAGTATAGCCCAGATTCAACCCACAGACGTTTGGCGCTTAGCCCACAGGTGTTTTCAAAAATTCTATCTGGAAAGTCGTTGGAATAAAGTGCCCCTGCCAGTGCCTGTATTTACCATTGCACCTGCTTCCATGCCTCTGAATACACGTCAGAGTCTCACAGCGACAACTCTGTAGTGTGTGGTGGCATCATAGCATGAGGTTTGAACAAAAGTGGCTTGTAGCCACTCCTTAGTGCTCAGAATGTACTACGCAGTCGATATTTTTGCAATTTTTGTGGAATTTTGACATCGGCCAAAGTCCACAATAGGAGATGCAAACTGCAGAGCACAGCAGTTCTTTTGATGTATAGATCATCGCAATTCGTCAAGGCTGTCGAGAGTTACCATGTTGACAAACAAACAAACAAACAAACAAACAGACTCTATGCCCCTTAGTATATAGGACTAGAGTCTTTAGCCAGTAAGTAGAACTTTTGATGGTCAATAGCCCATGGGTAGTTAACCTGTGGGACATGTGAGACAGCCCTCAAGTCATTTGACAATGTGCCCCAGCCAGTGCCAACATTTACTACTGCACCAGCCCCCATGCCTGTAAATACACAATAGACACTTGGCTTTAGCCCATAGACATTTGGGTTTAGCCCGCAGGACATTTCAGATAGATCTCAAGTCATTTGACCCCGCGCCCCTGCCACTGCCTACATCTAGGCTCGCACCAGCTCCCGTGCCTTTAAATACACAATACACACTTGGGGTTTAGCCCGTTGACAGTTGGGTTTAGCCCGCAGGACTTTTCAGATAGATCAAAAGTCGTTTGACATAGATCCAGAATAGTTTGATGCTGTGTCCTGCTAGTGCATGCAGTGCCTGTGAATACTGTTTGGAATTTTATAGCGGACAACTCTTCTCTGTGAGTGGTGACACTGTAAATGTCCTGCACTTACGATTTGAAGTTGATGTTTTGCGTGTTGGC
>JASAMZ010008525.1:0-10481 GCA_030248115.1 Linhomoeus sp. GSCO2_2 | reverse complement strand
AATTAGGCGGCGGCCAAAGACCAAACTTCCGCCAGATGGTCCCTGGTGGAAGGCGGTTCTTTTCGTGTATAGATGTCCGGGATCGATGTCCAGGATCCATCGCCGTTGTCGAAAGTTGCCGTGTTCACAGACAAACAGAGCGTCGACCCTCCCCTATAGCAGCATATAATCAATAGTCTGACGTCGCCGGCGTTTCGCGACATACATACCTAGGCGTTCGATCGTGCGACGCGCACTCATTGGACCGATGCGTGCTCGCGACGGACGGTGATTGGATAGACGAAATACGTCATCCGACAGGAGGCGCGGCAGTCGATCGACCGAATTTAGGCGGCGGCCAAAGACCAAACTTCCGCCAGATGGTCCCTGGTGGAAGGCGGTTCTTTTCGTGTATAGATGTCCGGGATCCATCGCCGCTGTCGAAAGTTGTCGTGTTCACAGACAAACAGACAACGCGAGATTAGTATAGAGGAGTCGTGTTCACAGACAAACAGACAACGCGAGATTAGTATAGAGGATCACAGACTCACTGTCACTATGCGTAGGAGTTCAAATTTGTGGAGTATTCTGCGTCCCCCGAACGACTTGCCTGGTTTAATTTAAATCGTAAATTTAATTTAATTCAATTCAAATTAATCATTCCATCATTCACACACCCAATAGTAACCTGTTGCTCGGGTGCCGTTTCCAATAGTGATTTCGTACTGAATAGTGCCAAATCCACTTTCAATACAGAGGTGAGATTCTTGATTAGGGCTATGGTGGAGCGCTGACAGAATTTTTGTAGTTCTGGGGCGAAGGCGTCTCGCCTGGTTTCCACCACAATGCTTGGTGCGGGGAGGAGGGATTGATATAATGCTTTTTAAACAGTTGTGTAAAAATCAAGTTACAAGTACGTTCATTTTAGAGTACTACCCGTGACACTTTTCTGGGTAGGAAGCATCTTGCTTAGGACTTCCTTATGAGCCGGTGATAAGACGTATCTCAGAGAGATACTGCAAATGATCAACAGTATTATACTGTAATGCTCCTAACGTTAACAGTACTATGAAGGCAAACCAATACTGCTCAGTAACGGATGTCACAAAAATGCGGTAGCGGGAATTAAAGGGTTATCAGTATTGCATTACACGAAGCACGCACAACGTGCTCAGTAAAATTGCAATTTTGTCAATTTTGACAAAATTTGAAAATTTCAATTAGGCTGAAGTTTCGCATAGAGGGGGGTTTTCGACCTCGCTGGATCGATTGGTGGTGGTTTCAGCCACCTGCGAGGTCGTTTGAACCGCCCATGCTGTGTGCGTCGTCTACTCTACTACTATGTTGCTGCCTGCCTTCAACGCAGGCATCGCCTGAACAGTACGGCAATGCACCGTAGCAGAGCATCGCAAAAGCGAACAGTGCGGCAGCGCGCGGTACAACAGAGAGGCTTGCAATGTGCAATGCAATCCAGGCAATGCAACGGCAATGCTCGCGGAGGCATTGAAGGCATTGAACAGTACGGCAACGCACGCGCAGGCAATTCTAGCCGCTAGAGCGACTATTTCGCTAAACTAAGCGTTGAAACAGAGCCAAGCAGTACGACAATGCTCGCGCAGGCAATTCTAGCCGCTTCGGCGACTATTTCGCTTGCAACAGGACAGATCTTGCAACAGGACAATCTGCCCGCTCTCTATCATTTGTTTTGCGCGCTGACTCGCAAGTCGCAACAGGACAGACCTTCTGCAACAGGACAGACTATGTAACAGGACAGACTATGCAACAGGACAGATCTTGCAACAGGACAGGCCTTGCAACAGGACAGATTTTGCAACAGGATAGATTTTACAACAGTACAGATCTTGCAACAGTACAAATCTTGCAACAGGACAGATCTTGCAACAGGACAAATCTTGCAACAGGATAGATCTTGCAGCAAGACAGACCCTGCAACAGGACAGATCTTGCAACAGGACAGACGTGGCAACAGGATGGTCACGCGAGGCGACCAGCACCGTTGGGTCGCAACAGGACAGACCTTCTGCACCAGGACACATCTTCCAACAGGACTGATCTTGCAACAGGACAGATCTACATCTTTCAACAGGAAAGACCTTGCAACAGGACAGACCTTGCAACAGGACAGACTTTGCAAGGGCAGGCCTTGCAACGTGACATACCCTGCAATAGGACAGACCCTTCAACAGGACAAATCTTGCAACAGGTCAGACCTTGACAATGAACAGGACAACAGCGCCATTGGCTCACAACAGGACAGACCTTGCAACGGACACACCTTGAACAGGACAGATCATGCAACAGGACATTACGGCCATTGACGACTACATTCCATGCTATTCAGATAACAGAAATTCTTTCTGCAACAGGAAGGAACGGCTAGTATACCAATATATGCAACTTTTTCGAGTTCTATGTACCTGGTACTATGCCTTTTTCAGTGCTTTGAAAATTAAAATTTTTGAATTTCCCGCCAACGGGGTCCCGGAGCGTGACTCCGTTTGGTGTGCACCCTGCCCACTTACCACTAGGCCTACCCAACGCAAAAGACCGTTTGCTAATCGGCCGCTTCACGCGCGAACGCCGTTGACTCAAAGTTTCTGCGTTTCGCGCACAATCGCTACAATACGTATATACTCCACACTTTTTTGTGGAGTATAAAAAATTGAATGATTAGGGTCACGATAAGGGGGGGGGGGGGGAGTGAGGAGGAGGAAGAATGAGGGGGGGGGGGGCGCCCCCCCCCCCCCCCTTCAAGGGAGGGATAATTGAATTTGACTTATTGTGGAAGAGGGGGGGGGGGCATTTTTGACCCCTCATTGGAGGGGGGGGGCAGCGGGTTGGGGGGGGGGGGGGGGGGTGGGGGGTTGTACGTACCGTACTTTACCCCTCGAGGGTGGGGGGGGGGGGGGGCTTCTAGAAGTTAGCCATTCTTCAATGTTTGTAATTATGCGCCATTTGTAGCGTCACCCCCCCCCCCCCCCCCCCCTCACCCTTCCCTCCACCCCCGACCAAGCTCGCGGATCCGAATCAAAGTAGAATTTTAAACTTTGACCTTAAAACTTGATTTAAAACATAATTTCAGGTCGAGGTCCGAACCCAACCCGAAATGTCCACAGCCGACAAGAATACGGACCAATTCGGGCGGGCGAGTTGGCACTTCGACAGCACGCGCTCTTTCACTACCGTATCCAAATACGCCAGATATCAAGCGGAGTCATTCCACTACTTTATGAGGGTACGCTATTGGTACCGTAGACATTCGAATAAGCACCCCCCCCCCCCCCCTCTCCACACACGCGCAGCCGATAGGGTTGTCAACAAAAACTCCGAGTTAAAAAACTAAAAACTCTAAAAAACTAATCTTCAGTTTTTTAACAATGGAGGATTAAAAAACTCTAAATAAACAACTAAATTCAAATTAGTTTTTTAATTAAAAAACAAAAAATAACTCGAGGCTAGTTATTTAAATCTGTTGAAAAACTTAAATAACTAAGCTCTAGTTATTTAAACTAGTTATTTAATTTTTAGTTTTTTAACTAGTTATTTAACAATGAAGTTTGGTCAGGCTGCCTATTTTCTGCTATTAAAATCTTGCATTTCATGGCACATGCTGTACTATTTCGATCATATTGGCACCGTCAGAGTACCATTCAGTGTCCTGACACTATGTACTAAACATTTGACAAGACACAACAGCACATTTCTAGGTCAAGTTTTGCCATACCAGTTAAAAAACTAGTTTTTATTAAAAAACTACTTAAGTTTTTTAATTGCTTGAAATTTAAAAAACTTAAATAACTAAAACCGAGTTTTTTAAATCTGTTAAAAAATTTAAATAACTGCCACCTAGTTTTTTAACTGGTTAAAAAACAAAAATTAACTCGTCGGGAGTTTTTGTTGACAACCCTAGCAGCCGATATGGGCGCGTTATTTCTACAGTATGGTACTCGAATAAGGCCCCCCCCCCCTACCCCAATTGGGGCGCGTCTTTGGCTGTAAATACTCGAATAAGCCCCACCCCCCTCTCGAATAGTTGCCCCCCTCCCCTCCTACAGGGAGGTTATTGGAGCATTGATGGTAATGTGGTGACTACAGTACAAATAGCGATTCTTGAATCTTTCCTTCCCGTCAACGCGCGACAAAATATCTATGTACATACTGTAGGTACCCGTCCGATCTCTAACCCAGAAATTATGCAACCTGTTCACAATTGCAGCGGTTTTGTAGTGGCAAAAGATTTTCCGTCGTCAAAGTCAGACGGCCAACTTTGTGCGGCGTTCGCAGAACAGCCGTGCGAAATGATCTGAAAAAATATTATTTTACACTTCCAAAATGCTCAAAATATTGTAAAAATTCAAATTCTTCCAGCAAGAGCAGGAGCGCCTCAGTCGGCGCGTGGGGGGTGGTCCCTCCTCGGCGGGGGGTCCCCTGCCCCCCTCCACCACTTCTGAGGACCCCCTGCTGGCCAAGAGGCGCCGCGTGGCCGACGCGACTTCCGGCGGGGAATTCAAAATTTTGAAATTCGGCACCAACGTCGACCTCAGTGACGAGAACCGCTGGCGAGCCCAGCTGCAGGTGGGATCAGTGAGGGATTATTGATTTTTGTTTGTTTTATAGGTACCTGTTTTATGAATTGAATTGAGAAATTGCTGTGAGCGAGAATGTGAATTACCGTGAATATACAATACCCTACTTCAACGTAATAAGCTCCCGGGAGTTTGTTTTGAAAGCTCCCTCGGAGTGGGGGTGCTTAATAGATTATTTCCGGTGTGGGAGGGAAGCCTATTAGAGTATTTACGGTTGTGAGGGGTGGGGGCTTATCAGTGTTTACTTCTGTGGAGGTGGGAGGCGTACCCCATAACTGGGCATCCGAGTCTGTCAGACTCGGGGTTTTAAAGATGCCCCTAATACTCACGAAAAAAATGTTGCTCCAACATTCGTAAAAATAAATGTGGATCAAAAAAGATAGACAATCAATCGGGTCGGATGCAAAGATGCCCCTAAAACTTGGGTTTTGTTTTGTGGTTCGAATTGGGCATTAAACACAGGTACTCATTCTACAGCTTTGAGCATCGAACGCAAGTGGTTGTGTGTCACGAAAAGTTGAACTGGAAAACAGAAGTGGTGCAAAATAAAGCACAGCAGTCATCACAGAAACTTGGAAACGGAGTCGGCGGTGTGCCACAATTCCATGCACGAAAGCATGTTGTCTCCCTGAGGATTATAGTGAAGGAAAACCCCACACACGAGACAAAAGTGAGTGGTTCACAAATTGTTCTCAGACGTGTGCATGATGCAATGCTTCCTACCCTTGCACGGGATGTGCCTACCAAAGTGACCCAGACTCCAGTTTGTTCTGGCAGCGAAAAGCTCAGTTTTTGAGAGAACTGGTGGGATGAGGGAGTCGCACAGCGGGGTAATGGGACGCAACCTAGGCTCATCTAGTATGCGGGTAAACTCGCGGATCTGAGAGAAGAGCAGTCGTTTCGCCGAAACGTTTTTGAAATCCGGTCTGTGCCATTTGTACAGGGTTTTTTTTAATTGGCCAAATGGGAAACCCGAATATCTTCTGCTGTGGTGAAACAATTCGAACGAAACTTTCACACAATATAGTCAACATATGTCCATGATATGTGTTATGTTGAGGTGTCAATTCATCTTTGTGGCCGCAAGTTAAAAGGCATCAAAGATGTAACTAGAAATTTGAGGTTGCACACGATCAAATTACGCAAAACTCGCACGTTTCTCAGCCAATTTTGATGGGGCTACATTCATTAGATTGAGAAGCTTACAAGCTTTCATATGTTCCAAGAACGAGTTGTGTAGGTCCCACATGGCGTTAGTTACGATATGTCAAAGTTGAGATCACCAGCCACAAGGCGTCATTCTTGGCCACCTAGGCCTCCTCGCGCAACTCCGGTACTTTGGAGCCAACTTTCAGGCGTTGTATCTCAAGCACGGTACATCGCACAGGGTTGATTCATCAAGCATATGAAAGGTTGTTTTATTTCAAATCTAATGCCCTTAGTCTCACTCCATTGTGACGCAAATCGAGCAAGTTAGGAAAGTTTAAAGCCATACCAGTTTGCGCAAAATCTCAAATTTTTGGGACTCAACTTTGTGGTACTGTAACTTGAGCTTGCGATAGCCAAGAGCTGTATAAAAGTAACACATATCATGGACATATGTCGACTATATTGAGTGAAAGTTTCGTGCAAATTGCTTCATCACAGCAGAAGATATTCGCGATTCCCATTTGGCCAATTAAAAAACCCTGTAGATGACGACAGCATTGACTAAGGCGGCTTCTAGTAAGAAAGCAAAACCGCTGCCCAAATACCAGTTACTGGAGCAAAAGTGTCGGCAGTTGGTGGCTCTCCTCTGATCGCTGAAATATGGTCATGTTGGACAACAATGGGATCAACATCATTGGACAACAATGACACTTTGAATCCGACGTCGTTCACCAGTTCCACGGCTACTTCGAGTTCATCAACGACTGCTTCGACGCCATCGACGAGTCTCACGACTTTGCACATATGGACAGTCAGGCGAAGACAGCCTCTTGCCTCTAGCGCAGCGCGCGTAGTGAGCGCTGTGGCCTGATTGGCTGTCGCAGCGAGACACGCCCCTCCTGGGTTTCAGAACGCAATGCTGTGCTACAAGGAAGGTACCGTTCCACGGAGCGCGTCGTTTTATGAATTTCCATGTGTATCACGCAGCGATGTGAAGCGGCATTTCAATTGAATTGAACGGACTGATCGGTGAACCTTGTTGGAGTTTGCGGTGTGCGTTGGCTGAACTTGCAAGACAACAAAATGAGTTCGAAAGAGAATGGTAGAAGCGGTAGCGGTTTGCCAGCAGAGCGAAGGCAGAAGATGTCGAAGGAGAATCTTCCATTTGTTGAGAAGAGCCCAGCCAAGAAGCTCCACGAGGAGAGTATGGTCTCAAAGAAGGCGAGTTCGGTAGGTTGATACGCACGAAAAATTGTGTCCCCATTGTTTGATCGAGAATAACTAGACAGGTTTTCGTTTTCTTGCTGAAGTGTGCTATACATTTAGGCGAAGACGTCTTGTTCTGGGAAGACTGACCGTAGCCGTGGCCCAAGAAGAAAGCTGGGGCCGTTGTCGTCTCATTCTTTCTTGGGCCTTCTGCCTCCCGAGCCGCTGTCTGTTGTGCCGTCGACGCCCTCTCCCTGCATGCAGCTCGACTGGCCCTACTCCCTGCACCACCCGGCCCTCTTTCTCCAAGAGACGCTCAACTCTGGACACATGGCCGCCTACATGAAGACCCTGGAGAACACCTACATGGTCGGTCAGTCAGCACACTACTGTTCTTTCAGTCATTTGAGACAATTGCAGTGGCTTATATTGCATTGGGATGTGGGATTATTTCGAAAATTCTAATTTCGCCTCTGTGGGGGGGGGGGGGGGGGGGGGTGGGGCGGGTGCCCTCAGGGTGGCTCAAATTGCTCTCACATCCACCGCGCTAGCCCCCAAATCCATAAATAGTGCCAACCCTTCCCATATGTCCAAGCGCTAAACTGTGATTTTCAAAATAAATTTGGCGAATTTTCCAAAATTCTATTTTCGCCTCTAGGGTGGGGCGGATGCCCTCAGGGTGGTTCAAATTGCCCTCACATCCACCGCGCTAGCCCCCAAATTCATAAATAGTGCCAACCCTTCCCATATGTCCAAGCGCTAAACTGTAATTTTCAAAATAAATTTGGCGATTTTTCCAAAATTCTATTTTTTCGCCCGGCCTCAGCCAGGCGACACCCTAGGAGAGCTCGGCGTGCGTGCGTGCGTACGTCCGTCCGTCCATCCGTCCGTAACGCTCTCAGATCTCGGCGTTGGAAAGTCGTAGAGCGGAGATCTTGCTATCTACTGATAGATCTCGACTCACTGATCATTCAGCTAAGAGGTTTTGAAATTCAAAAGTTTGAATTGCGCGCGCTACAGTACCCAGAAGGTCAAAACGCAAAACGGCTCTAGCTCGCTCGTGTTACGTCGTAGAGCGGCAATCGACACGTCAGGTGAAAGCTCTCGACGCGTTCTTTCATGCGATTGCAAAAGTTCTTTTACTTACACAAACACGCACAGCCGAAAACGCCAGTCTCGACATTTTGACGCTAAAATCGCTCTAACTCGCTCAGTTTGCGTCGTAGAGAGACAATCTCGAGGTCAGTGGATAGCTCTCGACTCGCTGATCATTTGTTCTCCCATTGGTCGAATCTCAAAAATTTGAATTTCGCGAGTTACAGTAACCCGAAGGTTTTAAACGCAAAACGGTTCTAACTCATCTGTCTTGCGTCGTAGAGAGGTGATCTTGAGCACCTTGGATAGCTCTCGACTCACTGATTATTTGTTCTCCCATTGGTCGAAACTCAAAGTTTGAATTTCGGGAGTTACAGTAACCCAAAGGCCCGAAAACGCAAAGCGGCTCTAACTCGCTCGTCTTATGTCGTAGAGCGGCGATCGACACGTCAGGTGAAAGCTCTCGACGTGCTCTTTCATGATGCTGCAAAACGTTGTTCAATTACGCAAACACGCACCGCTGAAACGCCATTCTTGGGATTTTGACGCTAAGATCGCTCTAACTCGCTCAATTTGCGTCGTAGAGAGACGATCTCGAGCTTTTTGGATAGCTCCCGACTCACTGATCATTTGTTCTCCCATCGGTCGAAATTCAAAAGTTTGAATTTCGCGAGTTACAGTAACTCGAAGGTGCAAAAGCACAAAACGGCTCTAACTCGTCTGTCTTGCATCGTAGAGAGGTGATCTTGAGCACCTTGGATAGCTCTCGACTCACTGATTATTTGTTCTCCCATTGGTCGAAACTCAAAGTTTGAATTTCGGGAGTTACAGTAACCCAAAGGCCCGAAAACGCAAAGCGGCTCTAACTCGCTCGTCTTACGTCGTAGAGCGGCGATCGACACGTCAGGTGAAAGCTCTCGACGTGCTCTTTCATGCGGCAGAAACAATTTTTAGCAATGCGCGAACACGCACCACAGGAAACGCCATTCTCGAGATTTGAACACGAAAATCGCTCTAACTCGCTCAGTTTGCATCGTAGAGAGATCTCGAGCTCAGTGGATAGCTCACGACTCACGGATTAGTTGCAAAACTTGAACATTTAAATTTTGTGAGTTACAGTAACGCGAAAGTGCAAAAGCACGAAATGGCTCTAACTCACTCATGTTACGTCATAGAGCGGCACGTCAATTTTAAGCTCTCGGCGTGCTCTTTCATGTGTCATCAAACATTCTGTAATTCCGAATTGCTCATGTTGCGATTACAGCGACACTCGGCACGTCATTCCAAGGCTCGCTACATACGTAAAGAAAGATAAGCTTCGTTTTGCTCCATGGACAGAAGCACGACATAGCTTGATTGCTCATAGTGCGTTCTTTTGTGCTCTGTCATGTGTTTGTCAAAACGTTGACAAGTTTTTGTCACTTTTTAAAAAGCGTTGCTCGAAAAGGGACCTTCTTGCTCTGAAAACCAAATCCCGGGCGATATCAATATTGCTAAGCAATACCCTCTTGCGAAGGGGAAGCTCGTGAAGCGGAGCAATACGGCCGATGAGCTCTCGCACTCTCTGCAGAAAGAACGCAACTCTATGCAATGTCAGTCAGAATACAAACTCAACTTTTTGATACCGGAGCTTGTTGCCTCTAGGGTGGGGCGGGTGCCCTCAGGGTGGTTCAAATTGCCCTCACATCCACCGCGCTAGCCCCCAAATCCATAAATAGTGCCAACCCTTCCCATATGTCCAAGCGCTAAACTGTAATTTTCAAAATAAATTTGGCGATTTTTCCAAAATTCTATTTTTGCCTCTAGGGTGGGGCGGGTGCCTTCAGGGTGATTCAAATTGCCCTCACATCCACCGCACTAGCCCCCAAATCCATAAATAGTGCCAACCCTTCCCATATGTCCAAGCGCTAAACTGTGATTTTCAAAATCAATTTGGAGATTTTTCCAAAATTCTGTTTTTGCCTCTAGGGTGGGGCGGATGCCCTCAGGGTGGTTCAAATTGCCCTCACATCCACCGCACTAGCCCCCAAATCCATAAATAGTGCCAACCCTTCCCATATGTCCAAGCGCTAAACTGTAATTTTCAAAATAAATTTGGCGAATTTTCCAAAATTCTATTTTCGCCTCTAGGGTGGGGCGGATGCCCTCAGGGTGGTTAAAATTGCCCTCACATCCACCGCGCTAGCCCCCAAATCCATAAATAGTGCCAACCCTTCCCATATGTCCAAGCGCTAAACTGTAATTTTCAAAATAAATTTGGCGATTTTTCCAAAATTCTATTTTTGCCTCTAGGGTGGGGCGGGTGCCCTCAGGGTGGTTCAAATTGCCCTCACATCCACCGCACTAGCCCCCAAATCCATAAATAGTGCCAACCCTTCCCATATGTCCAAGCGCTAAACTGTGATTTTCAAAATAAATTTGGCAATTTTTCCAAAATTCTGTTTT
>JASAMZ010008523.1:0-32319 GCA_030248115.1 Linhomoeus sp. GSCO2_2 | reverse complement strand
GATAAAACAATACGGAACGAACGAAGTACATACGTATTGCTATGGAGAATCGAGATAACAATTTAAATCCTCTCCTGCCCTCAGACCACTTGGCCGTCCTTCTCCATTCATGCTAAACGACGCGCCCATCCAGCTATCTCAGCAGCCACTACAATGCATTGCGTTGCTTGCTGCCAATCGACAACCAACTTGTCTGTGTGTTTGTCACACAGCTCAGCAGTGTGACATCCCCTTCCAACAAGGACATGTGATACGTGACACTCCTTGAGTGTCAGATAGGCACTCCGCGTGATTGTTTTAGTAGACGGGGGCACAGTATATTCGGCCAAAATCAGGCTAAATACACCGCAAATCGCCAAACAAACGACGGATTCGCGTTCTGCGGCGTCAGAAAGCCCAGAAACAAATGACAACGCAATTTTGAAAATTCGACCCTGGGACCCAATTTTTGGCCGGCCGGGTGCCGAAAGCAGGGTAAAGGCGTCCAAAATCGCAAAAAACACCGGATTCGTGTTCAGCGTCGTCGAAGACCCCCGAAACAAGTGAAAACTCAATTTCGAAAATTTGACCCCGGGATTCAAAAATTCGGCGCGGCCGGGGTGCGGTACCTCAAAATGGTCACGACACTTTGTCTAGACCAACTTTTGACGCTGAACACGTTGCAGTGGTCAATTTGCCGCTAAAAGCGCGCTTTCCGGCCCAAAAATCCATTCAAAGTCGAAAATCCCAATTTTCCGCTCGGGACCCGGGACTTTTGGCACCGCGGATCTCCCGAACGACAAGACCGATCTCGGCGGTTTTGATGTCGAATGAAAGGTAATAGAAGTGCCCAGGTCAGAAATTAAATTGGCGAGGATCCACCGTCGCAAACTCGACTTACGATTTTTAAAGGTCGGAAAAATTTTTGAATTTTCTACCGTACTCCCGCGTCGGTCCACCTAGGGAGCCCGTTCCGGTCCCGCTTCGTAGAGGACCTAAAGGCCTACAGCATATCCAAAAATCACCAAAATCGGCCCACTTTTGCGACAGTTATGGCCTTCTTTTTTTACTTACCTGTAACCAGGCAAGTCGTCCGGGGGACGCAGTATACTCCACAAATTTGAACTCCTACGCACGGTGACTACTCTCCTTTGTGGCCTCCTCAATCGCAAAACTAATGCCGAATTCGCGATCTACATCCCAGAATATCCCAGAATCGACATACAACACCCCTAGCTTCCTATGGACTCGCAGAACCAAAATTCTGCACTTGGGGTACGGTAGCATGCGAATTCGTCATAAGTACGCTTAAACATCACCTAAACGCTAAACGAATGCCAAATTCGTAATCAGCGCCCCCGAAAACCCCGAAATCGAGTATAATATCGCGAAAGTCGACCCGCCGCCTAAAATTCAAATGGACGCGGCAGGGTTACTGTAGCTCTGCAAATTTGCCAAAAACACTTTTCTGGACCAGATTTCAACGTAGAATCGTTTGAAACCACTTTTGAACCGATTCGGCAACGCATTCGAGCGCTACAGACGCCGTAACGCGATAATCGCAATTTTCGACCCCGGAGTCAAAAAAGTTCCACCAAGATAACTTTTTTGTGTTTCGACCACTTTTCTTCGTTCATGGCTCACTCGATAGAGGACATCTGGGAAGGAGCAACAAAAGCGGTCTCGCCGCTCTAGCTGCTACCTAGCCCGCACAGCAGCCCGTCAAAGTCGGAAAAGTACCAAAAATCGCGAATTTTTCAAATTTGGCGCCAAAATGGGTCCCGCAGCGATCCAATTCTTTTTTTCCGTGTTCGGCACTATCGAGTATTACAACATATCAAAAGATAGTATATACCATTATATGAAACTTTCTCGAGTTCTACCTTGCCCAACCCATTTTTCAGTACTTTGAAAATTTAAATTTTTGAATTTCCCGCCAACGTGGTCCCGCAGCGTGACCGCGTTTGGTGTCCACCCTGCCCACTTACTAGGCCTACCCAACGCAAAAGACCGTTTGCAAATCGGCCGCTTCACGCGCGAACGCCATCCGGTCCAAATTTCTGTTTTCGCGCACAAACGCTATATACTCCACACTTTTTTGTGGAGTATAAAAATTTGAATTTTTGAATTTTCGCAAAATTCTTCCACCGCCGAAATTTTTTCACCCCCCCGAGCATGCTGCGTGTCGTCATAAGCTATCTTTTAAAAAAAATTTGGCCCCCTAGGTGCTTCGTAGCGAGCGCCAGGCCTGTTGGTGTTAACTGTAGGCTTAACCGCTCCTATAGCACTCCTTCGCTTTTCAAGCGGCGGAGTGCCAAAAACACCATAGGCAACGCAGGTGGTATGCGGCGCGCGTGCCAGATGAGTGACTGTACACTGTAACAACGAGTAAGACGCGCGGAGGAAACGGCAAGGCCACCGCGCAACAAGCTCCGGTATTAAAAAGTTGAGTTTGTTTTCTGACTGACATTGCAAAGAGTTGCGTTCTTTCTGCTGCAGAGAGTGCGAGAGTTCATCGCCGCATGCTCCGCTTCACGAGCTCCCCCTTCGCAAGAGGGTATTGCATAGCAATATTGATTTCGCCCGCGATTTGGCTTTTAGAGCAAGAACATCCCTCTTTAAAGCAATGCTTTTAAAAAAGTAACAAAACCTTGTAAAAGTTTTGGCAAACAATTGACAGAGAACAAAAGAGCACACTACGACTCGAGCAATCAAACCGTGTCGCACTTCTGCATGTAGCAAAGAGCAATCTTAGTGTTAGAATCTCGACGATGCGTATTCTGCGGTGCGTGTTTGCGTAATTAAAAATAGTTATTGCTGCCGCATGAAAGAGCACGCCGAGAGCTTTCACCTGACGTGTCAATTGCGGTTCTGCGACGTAAGACGAGCGAGTTAGAGCCGTTTTGTGCTTTTGCACTTTCGAGTTACTCTAACTCGCGAAATTCAAACTTTTGAATTTCGACCAATAGGAGAACAAATGATCACTGAGTCGAGAGCTATCCAAAAAGCTCGAGATCGTCTCTCTACGACGCGAGTTGAGCGAGTTGGAGCGAACTTAGCGTCAGAATCACGATAACCCCCTAGCCGACCGTAGGTGTCATGTTGATGCATGACAGACACTGTCTGTCATGTTGGTGCCTCAACACTCATTTTGATACCTTAATCGTTGAAGTTGATACATCACTGACTGATGCACCAAAATGCCTGCACTAACCTGCTGCCATGATGCCTCACTCTGCTTCCTTTGACCAGTTCCTTCCTGCCCTTACCTCACAGTCGTGTTATTGCTCGTTTTGTTGTGCGCAGCAATGCGCTTGAGAAGTATAATGCATGAGTGAGTCGGGTCTGCACAGTAGCACCCCTTCTTGCCCTTTCTTCTGTCTGTTGGACTATTCCAGACAGCCAAGGTTACTCCAAGAGATTCCAAAGAGCGGTCATCTACATTACTATGCTAGCTAGGTGTAGTGTCTGTCCGTCTGTCTGAAACGCTTGGCCTTCCTAGCACTTCGCCACGCGACGCTTCAGCATGCGCTTGCCTCGTCTACATTACTATGCTAGCTAGGTGTAGTGTCTGTCCGTCTGTCTGAAACGCTTGGCCTTCCTAGCACTTCGCCACGCGACGCTTCAGCATGCGCTTGCCTCGCTAGCACTTCGCCACGAGAAGCTTCAGCACGCGCGCGCCTAGACGCCAGCGGGACGTCAGCAGCGGCAATCAATCGCTGCACGGCCAGCGCCGCCTGTTGCTGCCTGCCTTCAACGCAGGCATCGCCTGAACAGTTCAGCAAGGCACCATCGCCGCTCAATCAGGCTCGCGCCCCTTAGCTCGCATTGGATCTGGCGGCTCTCTAGCATTTGTTTTGCGCGGCGCTTTGTACGGCGCGTTCGCGAGGCAGTCCGCGCCGTTGGCTTGCAACAGGAGAGACTTTCTGCAACAGTACAAATCTTGCAACAGTACAGACGTTGCAAAAGGATGATCGCGCGAGGCGACCAGTGCCATTGGCTCGCAACAGGACAGACCTTCTGCAACAAGACAGGTTTTGCAACAGGAGCAACAGGACAGACCTTGCAACAGGACAGATTTTGCAACAGGACAAATCTTGCAACAGGACAGATTTTGCAACAGGACAAATCTTGCAACAGGACAGATCTTGCAACAGGACAGACCTTGCAACAGGACAGATTTTGCAACAGGACAAATCTTGCAACAGTACAGATTTTGCAACAGGAAAATCTGCCCGCTCTCTATCATTTGTTTTGCGCGGCGCTTTGTACGGCGCGTTCGCGAGGCAGTCAGCGCTGTCGGAGTGCAACAGGACAGACTTTCTGCAACAGGACAAATGTTGCAACAGTACAGACGTTGCAACAGGATGGTCGCGCGAGGCGACCAGTGCCATTGGCTCGCAACAGGACAGACCTGCTACAAGACAGGTTTTGCAACAGGAGCAACAGGACAGACCTTGCAACAGGACAGATTTTGCAACAGGACAGACCTTGCAACAGGACAGATTTTGCAACAGGACAAATCTTGCAACAGTACAGATTTTGCAACAGGAAAATCTGCCCGCTCTCTATCATTTGTTTTGCGCGGCGCTTTGTACGGCGCGTTCGCGAGGCAGTCAGCGCTGTCGGAGTGCAACAGGACAGACTTTCTGCAACAGGACAAATGTTGCAACAGTACAGACGTTGCAACAGGATGGTCGCGCGAGGCGACCAGTGCCATTGGCTCGCAACAGGACAGACCTTCTGCTACAAGACAGGTTTTGCAACAGGAGCAACAGGACAGACCTTGCAACAGGACAGATTTTGCAACAGGACAAATCTTGCAACAGGACAGATTTTGCAACAGGACAAATCTTGCAACAGGACAGATCTTGCAACAGGACAGACCTTGCAACAGGACAGATTTTGCAACAGGACAAATCTTGCAACAGGACAGATCTTACAAGAGGACAGATTTTGCAACAGGACAAATCTTGCAACAGGACAGATTTTGCAACAGGACAGACCTTGCAACAGGACAGATTTTGCAACAGGACAAATCTTGCAACAGGACAGATCTTGCAACAGGACAGACCTTGCAACAGGACAAATCTTGCAACAGGACAGATTTTGCAACAGGACAAATCTTGCAACAGGACAAATCTTGCAACAGGACAGATATTGCAACAGGACAGACCTTGCAAGAGGACAGATTTTGCAACAGGACAAATCTTGCAACAGGACAGATCTTACCACAGGACAGATCTTGCAACAGGACAGATTTTGTAACAGGCAACAGGACAGACCTGCAACATGACAGATCTTGCAACAGGAGAGACCTTGCAACAGGACAAACCTAGCAACACGACAGGCCTTGCAACAGGATAGATCTTGCAACTGGAGAGACCTTGCAACAGGACAGACCTTGCAACAGGACAGGCCTTGCAACAGGTCAGACCTTGACAATGAACAGGACGGACGTTGCGGCGCGCGCACGAGGCGACCACCGCCGTTGGCTCACAACAGGACAGACCTTCCAACGGACAGACCTTCAACAGGACAGATTATGCAACAGGACATTACGACCATTGACGACTACATTCCGTGCTATTCAGATCACACAAATTCTTCTGCAACAGGAAGGAACGGCTAGTGTATACAAATGGCATACATTATCGGCACAGTACATCCATCTACATCCCACTATAAGTGAAGACCGATAGAAATAGGCAGAATAGGATTTGAAATCAGAAAAGGAGATTCAGACTGGCAGTCAAAGGAGATTTGACAAATGAATGTTGAACTAGGTAATGGTGGTGGTGGAAATGGCAGTCTTAGTCGGGGCAGGGGAGGAGATGGAGATGGAGGCAGAGGTGGCGGAGGTGGAGGTGGCGGAGGAGGTGGAGGTGGTGGTGGAGGGGGTGGAGGCGTGGAAGGAGCCATCATAGGAGGTGACCATCCATGATGCGCGTGCATGAAACGCCTGAGTGCGCACTCAATTTCCCATTGCAGGACTCAATTTCCCATTGCTATCAGTACCATTGTCAGTGACGCCAATGGAGCACCAAAAATACTGGTCACTGTTGTCTTCGGCCAAGGGGGAGGGGCCGTAACCACTGTGCTAACAGCCGGCGGTCAGAAGAGGTCCGCACTGACCGGACCTTGGGACACTTTCCGTGATTCGTAGACAGAAAGCGATGAAGAAGGTGCCAACTGCACACCCCTGGAATGGGCAATCTGCACCACTTGCTTCTGTAGTATCTGTGGCCGTTTCCTGCATCCTAAGTTTTGTTTCAAAATGTTCCACAAAATACCAGATGTGTCTCACTATGTGACCAATATGGCATGAATTGTGTGCCGCCTCATTGCGTTTATGTGACTTTGATTACTTGAAATCATCAGATAATCACTTGGGTATCACTTGGGTATCACAGAGATCCAGTTAGACTGGTCGTGTATCAACCCACAACACTACCACAGCTCATCACAGCTCACGCATCAAGTAAGATTACTGACTTCATCTATCTTGATGACTCAGCTTGTCGGGTATCAACTTGGGATGTCGAGCATCAACTTGAGTCGCTCACTTATCAACCTGACAGCATTAGTGTACATGTACGTACACTCTACGGTCGGCTAGGGGATAATGGCGTTTTCCGCGGTGCGTGTTTGCGTAATTAAGCAAACTTTTGTAGCCGCATGAAAGAACACGTCGAGAGCTTTCACCTGGCGTGTCGATTGCCACTCTACCACGTAAGACGAGCGAGTTAGAGCTGTTTTGTGCTTTTGAGCCTTCGAGTTACTGTAACTTGCGAAATTCAAACATTTGAGTTTTGACCAATGGGTGAACAAATGATCAGTGAGTAGAGAGCTATCCAAAAAGCTCGAGATCGTCTCTCTACGACGCAAGTTGAACGCGTTAGAGCGATTTCAGCGTCAAAATGCCGAGAATGGCGTTTTCCGCGGTGCGTGTTTGCGTAATTGAAAAAAGTTTTGCAGCCGCATGAAAGAGCACGTCGAGAGCTTTCACCTGACGTGTCGATCGCCGCTCTACAACGTAAGACGAACGAGCTAGAGCCGTTTTGCGTTTCGACCTTCGGGTTACTGTAGCGCGCGCAATTCAAACTTTTGAATGTCGATTTCTCGAGGCACATTACCAGTGAGTCGAGACCTATGTATCCGTAGAGCCCAAGATCTCCGCTCTACGACTTTCCAACGCCGAGATCTGAGAGCGTGACGGACGCACCCACGCACGCACGCACGCACGCCGAGCTCCCGTATGGTGTCGCCCGCCTGAGGGCGGGCGAAAAAACGCGCTCCTCTCTACTAATCGCGCGCTGTCTGTCAGTCTGTCTATTTGTGTGTGAACAAAATATCTTTGGGGACAATTATTTGCAGCTTTTAATTTGTAACTACAGCTTTTCATTTAGAAGAATACGCTTTTAACTGGCACCGCTTTTCATTCTGAACAAAGCGCTTTTCATTTGGAACATTGCGCTTTTCGTTTAGAACAATGCGCTTTTAAGAACACCGGCATCATGGAGGGGCTATGTACATAGGAGCAGCTTTTCATTTTGAACAATGCGCTTTTCATTTTGAACAATGCGCTTTTCCTTTAGAACAATGCGCTTTTAATTCTGCTGTGAGACAAAGGGCAAAAGTCCAGAAAAAAATGAAAAATGTTTAAAATGCGGGATTAATTAATACTTTTAATACTCCTTTGCCTGCATCAGGTAATGACCATCTTCCTTGTTTCTTTACATTTCTTTTGCTCACAGAATATCCTTTAAAAGCAGGCTTTGCTTAGGCTCGCCCTGCGCCCACCGTGCACAAGAGTCAGTCGGCGTCGCAGTCTGGTGGGTCGAAACTTAGGCTTAACGCGACCGGTGACCGACTTCAGGGCGCGCGGAGCGCGCCCTGAAGTTGGTGGTCGCGCTAAGCCTCAGTTTTCGACCCGCCAGGCGCGACGTCGACCGAGTTTTAGTGCAAACAGTGGGTGGAGTGCACACTCCTCCATGTACTTCACCTCCTGCTTAGGCCGGCTGTGCCCCTTCCCTGCTAGCGCTCGCAACAACTTTCACTTTGAAGTCTATTAGCCTAAGGCCACGCCCACGCCGACAAAGTTTTCCTAGCAAACTGGGGTGGTTCGCATCGACGTCACGTTGCGACAATGCCGTGCGCGACGCAGCAGAGCGTTAAAAGCGGTTTGTTCAATTAAAAGCGGTTTGTTCAATTTTAAAAGCGGTTTGTTCAATTTAAAAGCGGTTTGTTCAATTTTCGGTCCAGCTGCTGTCAAAAGCTGCATGTTCAAGTTAAAAGCGCATTGTTCATTTTTAAAAGCGCATTGTTTATTTTTAAAAGCGCGCTGTCACTTTTCCGCTGGCTATAACGAAAAGCGGTTTGTTCATTTTTAAAAGCGCAATGTTTATTTTCTAAGCGCTTTTGAATTAAATTAAAAGCGCCCTAAAATACCAGCCAATATCTTTCGACCGCGGCCTCGGATTCCGGACATCTATACATTTTCGGAACCGCCTTCCACGGGGGACCATCTGGCGGAAGTTTGGTCTTTGGCCGCCGCCTAAATTCGGTCGATCGACTGCCGCGCCGCCTGTCGGATGACGTATTTCGTCTATCCAATCACCGTGCGTCGCGAGCACGCATCGGTCCAATGAGTGCGCGTCGCACGAGCGACCGCCTATGTCGCGAAGCCGGTGACGTCAGACTATTGATTATATGCTGCTATAGGGGAGGGTCGACGCTCTTCACTTCTACAATACCAGCGGGCCGTCCCGCGCTGCCGCGCGCGTACACAATCTACACTGCGGGTAGCCATAGATAGTTCGCGACCAGTGCAGCCTGCGTACAGTGCACAGTCTACATTCAGAACCGCCATACACAGTCCGCGGTGACGGCCAGTGTTGCCTGCGTTTAGTGCTGAATCCGAGAAAGTTTGAGGCAGAGGTTCAGCACCAAGTGAGACAACATTTTGACAACACTTGGATGCGCAATGACAGTAGGGCCATGTTCTCCAGCGCCTGAGTTGCACGACAACGGGCTGCGAATATCCGATCGAACGCGTGAGTTGCGCGACAACGGGCAAGCAGTCGGCGCAAAGCGACACCGAGACCAGCAATCCCGAACCATTGTCAGAAGCGCAGCGCGTCAGCAGCGCGGCATCGGTCTCTGAAGCTGAAGCACGTCGGCTGCGCGACATCGGTCTCTAAAGCTGCAGCGCGTCAGCTGCGCGACATCGGTCTCTGAAGCTGCAGCGCGTCAGCTGCGCGACATCGGTCTCTGACGCTGCTGCGCGACATCGGTCTCTGAAGCTGCAGCGCGTCAGCTGCGCGACATCGGCCTCTGAAGCTGCAACACGTCAGCTGCGCGACATTGGTCTCTGAATCTGCAGCACGTCAGCTGCGCGACATCGGTCTCTGAAGCTGCAGCGCGTCAGCTGCGCGACATCGGTCTCTGACGCTGCTGCGCGACATCGGTCTCTGAAGCTGCAGCGCGTCAGCTGCGCGACATCGGCCTCTGAAGCTGCAACACGTCAGCTGCGCGACATTGGTCTCTGAATCTGCAGCACGTCAGCTGCGCGACATCGGTCTCTGAAGCTGCAGTGCGTCAGCTGCGCGACATCGGTCTCTGACGCTGCTGCGCGACATCGGTCTCTGAAGCTGCAGCGCGTCAGCTGCGCGACATTGGCCTCTGAAGCTGCAACACGTCAGCTGCGCGACATCGGTCTCTGAATCTGCAGCACGTCAGCTGCGCGACATCGGTCTCTGAAGCTGCAGCGCGTCAGCTGCGCGACATCGGTCTCTGAAGCCGCAGCACGTCAGCTGCGCGACATCGGTCTCTGAATCTGCAGCACGTCAGCTGCGCGACATCGGTCTCTGAAGCTGCAGCACGTCAGCTGCGCGACATCGGTCTCTGAAGCTGCAGCGCGTCAGCTGCGCGACATCGGTCTCTGAAGCTGCAGCACGTCAGCTGCGCGACATCGGTCTCTGAAGCTGCAGCGCGTCAGCTGCGCGACATCGGTCTCTGAATCTGCAGCACGTCAGCTGCGCGACATCGGTCTCTGAATCTGCAGCACGTCAGCTGCGCGACATCGGTCTCTGAATCTGCAGCACGTCAGCTGCGCGACATCGGTCTCTGAAGCTGCAGCGCGTCAGCTGCGCGGCATCGGTTTCTGAAGCTGCAGCGCGTCAGCTGCGCGACATCGGTCTCTGAAGCTGCAGCGCGTCAGCTGCGCGGCATCGGTTTCTGAAGCTGCAGCGCGTCAGCTGCGCGACATCGGTCTCTGAAGCTGCAGCACGTCAGCTGCGCGACATCGGTCTCTGAAGCTGCAGCGCGTCAGCTGCGCGACATCGGTCTCTGAATCTGCAGCACGTCAGCTGCGCGACATCGGTCTCTGAATCTGCAGCACGTCAGCTGCGCGACATCGGTCTCTGAATCTGCAGCACGTCAGCTGCGCGACATCGGTCTCTGAAGCTGCAGCGCGTCAGCTGCGCGACATCGGTCTCTGAATCTGCAGCACGTCAGCTGCGCGACATCGGTCTCTGAAGCTGCAGCGCGTCAGCTGCGCGACATCGGTCTCTGAATCTGCAGCACGTCAGCTGCGCGACATCGGTCTCTGAAGCTGCAGCGCGTCAGCTGCGCGACATCGGTCTCTGAATCTGCAGCACGTCAGCTGCGCGACATCGGTCTCTGAATCTGCAGCACGTCAGCTGCGCGACATCTGTCTCTGAAGCTGCAGCGCGTCAGCTGCGCGGCATCGGTTTCTGAAGCTGCAGCGCGTCAGCTGCGCGACATCGGTCTCTGAAGCTGCAGCACGTCAGCTGCGCGACATCGGTCTCTGAAGCTGCAGCGCGTCAGCTGCGCGACATCGGTCTCTGAAGCTGCAGCACGTCAGCTGCGCGACATCGGTCTCTGAAGCTGCAGCGCGTCAGCTGCGCGACATCGGTCTCTGAAGCTGCAGCACGTCAGCTGCGCGACATCGGTCTCTGAATCTGCAGCACGTCAGCTGCGCGACATCGGTCTCTGAAGCTGCAGCGCCTCAGCTGCGCGGCATCGGTTTCTGAAGCTGCAATGCGTTATCCACGGGCTATACATAGACTCTAGTTGGATAGTAACTGTGCTGTCGTCACGCATTACTCAAAGAATAGAAAGACAACACAACAACACAATACCGACAAAACTCCTCTCATCCACCACCCACCTGCCCAGACGGTGTCCGTCAGGTCGCGTCCGGCCGCCTGGCTACCCGGGAACTCCTTCAGAGCCCGGCCTCTCAGCACTAATCGCCCACTAAACTGCGCCTCTTCGAAGGCCGCTTCTAGGGTACTCTGCTTCGATGTACCCGGCTCGCATAGGTGATCGGAATTCCCGGGAAACCCGGCGGGATTCGGCGGCGGGGACGCTATGCCGATGACGGTCATTCTGCGCCGCCGACGCTCCTCCTTCCGGGTCAGAGGGAACCCCCCGGAGAGGTACGGGTTACCCGGCCCGGCAGCCGTGGTGCGGTTTTGGGAGAAATAGGGCGCTGTCAACGTCTCAAAACGATTGAAAGTTGACAAAATTGGACTGTATCTGAAGCCGAACTCGGCAATGAGCAAGCAAAGCACACAAAGAGATGACTGCGGCTGGGGCAGATACCTTGGGGAAATGTTGATTTTGCGCGCGACCGTAGCCCAATCGAGCGCCTTTTCAAATGTCGTATAGCAGTTTTGAACTAACCAAAACACCTACATACCTACTAATGACTTGGCTATGCCTTGTTATTTCGCACGTCATGAATGTTATGTCAAAGGTACTCAAACATTCTTCTTGAGACCTAGCGAATTCAAATTAGGACTAGGAGGTGCATATGTATAAATACTGTACATGGGTAGGCGTCCGTTCAAATTCAAATTCAAATCTCAAACAAAGTAAGGGTTGCCGTTTCGTTTGCATCCTATCCTTTGGCCACGGCTCTTCCGGTTTTACCGTCTCCCTGAAAGCATTTGAACGGTGTGAGACTTAGTTTGGGTTTGAAGGTTCCAAATAGGGCTAGCCTTTGGCGTCACCAAGGTTTATTTTCTAAGCGACAGTGGTACGTTCGCTAAATGCTGCTAAAATTCTAAGTTTGGAGCATCCACGCGCCCCTAGAATCACGGTAAAATTGTGGCAAGATTTCGTACTATCGCGAACTTTTGCGCGGTTAGAACAACGTTCAAACGCAATAATTTATTCCTACGGCGGAATTTTGCTGTGATACTAACCATTTAAAGTCCAAAAATCGGCAAATTTTCGCCTGCAGCGCTATGTATAAGTTACTTTGAATTGCTTGACGATGACGAACAATCTTTTGATTATTTATTAGGTACCTTGAAAATGTGTGCCCTTAAATTTCGTCACCTCCTTCCTCTTTGCCTTGGGGCTTTGCTCATGTGGCGGGCGGCGGAGCGCAGCACGCGCCACTCCAAGTTGAAAACGTGCTTATCCTGGAGGGATTTGTGTGTAATTTTTATACTCCACAAAAAAGTGTGGAGTATATAGCGTTTGTGCGCGAAACGCAGAAACTTTGAGTCAACGGCGTTCGCGCGTGAAGCGGCCGATTTGCAAACGGTCTTTTGCGTTGGGTAGGCCTAGTAAGTGGGCAGGGTGGACACCAAACGGGGTCACGCTCCGGGACCCCGTTGGCGGGAAATTCAAAAATTTAAATTTTCGAAGTACTGAAAATTGGGTTGGGCAAGGTAGAACTCGAAAAAGTTGCATATAATGGTATATACTATCTTTTGATATGTTGTAGTACTCGATAGTGCCGAACACGCAAAAAAAGAATTGGATCGCTGCGGGACCCATTTTGGCGCCAAATTTGAAAAATTCGCGATTTTTGGCCCCGGGTCGACTTTGACGAGCTGCTGTGCGAGCTTGGTAGCAGCTAGAGCGGCGAGACCACTCTTGGTGCTCCTTCCCAGATGTCCTCTATCGAATGAGCCATGAACGGAGAAAATCGGACGAAACACAAAAAACTTTCTTACACTGCGACTTTTTCGACTCCGGGGTCGAAAATTGCGATTTTCGCATTTAGGCGTCTATAGCGCTCGAATGCGTTGCCGAATCGTTCCAAAAGTGGTTTCAAACGATTCTGCGCTTAAATCTGGCCCAGAAAAGTATGTTTGAAAAATTTGCAGAGCTACAGTATCCCTGCCGCGTCGGCTCGAATTTTGGGCGTCGGGTCGACTTTTGCGATATTATACTCGATTTTGGGGTTTTCTGGGGCGCTGATTACGAATTTTGCATCCGTTCAGTGTTTAGATGATGTTTGAACATACCTATGACGAATTTGCATGCTACCGTACCCCAAGTGAAAAATTTCGGTTCCTGGAGTCCATAAGAAGTTAGGGGTGTTGTATGTCGATTCCAGGGTTTTCGGGGGCGCTAATTCCGAATTCGGCATTAGTTTTGCACTCCGATACGTCAGCAGGCCAAAACAGCATAGGAGTCACTATGCGTAGGAGTTCAAATTTGTGGAGTATACTGCGTCCCCCGGACGACTTGCCTGGTTATACTCCACTAAAAGTGTGGAGTATATAGCGTTTGTGCGCGAAACGCAGAAAATTGCAACGGATGTAGCTCGCGCGTGAAGCGGCCGATTTGCAAACGGTCTTTTGCGTTGGGTAGGCCTAGTGGGTGGGCAACCTGCACGACATATGGGGTCACGCTCCGGGACCCCGTTGGTGGGAAATTCAAAAATTTAAATTTTCAAAGTACTGAAAAATGGGTTGGGCAAGGTAGAACTCGAAAAAGTTGCATATAATGGTATATACTATCTTTTGATATGTTGTAGTACTCGATAATATCTAGCCGGCAAAAAAAGAATTGGATCGCTCCGGGACCCATTTTGGCGCCAAATTTGAAAAATTCGCGATTTTTGGCCCCGGGTCGACTTTGACGGGCTGCTGTGCGAGCTAGGTAGCAGCTAGAGCGGCGAGACCACTCTTGGTGCTCCTTCCCAGATGTCCTCTATCGAATGAGCCATGAACGGAGAAAATCGGGCGAAACACAAAAAACTTTCTTACACTGCGACTTTTTCGACTCCGGGGTCGAAAATTGCGATTTTCGCATTTCGGCGTCTATAGCGCTCGAATGCGTTGCCGAATCGTGCCAAAAGTACATAGTTTCAAACGATTCTACGCTAAAATCTGGTCTAGAAAAGTGTTTTAGAGAAACTATCTCAGCTACAGTATCCCTGCCGCGTCCATTTGAATGTTGGGTGTCGGGTCGACTTTCTCGATATTATACTCGATTTCGGGGTTTTCGGGGGCGCTGATTAAGAATTTGGCATTCGTTTAGCGTTTAGATGATGTTTGGACGTACCTAGGACGAATTTGCATGCTACCGTACCCCAAGTGAAAAATTTCGGTTCCTGGAGTCCATAAGAAGTTAGGGGTGTTGTATGTCGATTCCGCGGTTTTCGGGGGCGCTGATTCCGAATTCGGCATTAGTTTTGCGATTGGGAGTGTCAGCAGGCCAAAACAGCATAGGAGTCACCATGCGTAGGAGTTCAAATTTGTGGAGTATACTGCGTCCCCCGGACGACTTGCCTGGTTTAAATAGTTTTTCCGCAATTTGAAATTCCGCGAACCTCAAAGTGCGGGAAGAGCTCGCGCGTGTACTTGGCGCAGTCCAGAACGTAGTCTGAATTGGCCCCGGCCATCCCACTGGCTTTAGAGATCTGCTTACCCATTCGGGAAAGGGGAGTTTTGCCCAGATAGTAGGGATTCTTCTCCGTCGTATTGCAAGTCAACGCCTAGCATCGAAATACTTTTACGTCGTCGTCGTCGTCGTCGTCGTCGTCGTCGTCGCCGTCGTCGTCGTCGTCGTCGTCGCCGCCGCCGCCGTCGTCGTCGTCGTCGTCGTCGTCGTCTCCTGCTTGTGTCTCACTTGAACAGTGATATCCCTCGTGGCTTCAGAGGTGCTTTTCGCCTCAACCACAGTGTACTCGTATCCGTTTCGAATTTCGCGCCAGTCCAAATGTTTCAACGCCTTTCGAATCCTGTCTCTGCCGCTGATTCGAAAGAGCAGACCGCACGCCTCGCCACCCTCCTTGGGGACCAAAGTTGCCACACGACCCGGCTACAAATGTGGAAGAATAGGGCACGAAAGCGACCAGAAACCGTTCTTCGCGCTGGCCGTCCGACCCTGGGCACTTCACACCGACGAGCTCTCCCTGGTGCTATGGGGAGAAAACTCACACTTCGCCCGAAGAAGCCGCTGGACGAAGTGGCGCAGAGCCTTTTCCGATGTTGTGATGTTGTCGCCGCGCTGCGTCTTCTCTTCGTACGCGCACTTTCTCGTTCACTGTACCTCTATGCTGCGGCAGAATGCGCCTCTGGCAAAGGGTTTCGAAACAGCTTTTCTTACTCGCCTTCCAAACAAGCGCCAAAACACAAAACCGAGAAGTGGCGAGACAGACGAAAGATGGCCTTCTTATAGCGGCCCAATCCCGCCAAAAACAACAAAGGCGACGCGCTGGCACCACGGCGTGCCAGCGCTACACACGCACGCATGGCGAGTAGCTAGAGTGAGCGCACAGCACAGGCGAGTACAGGAGAGTGCGTGCTACACTACACAACACAGCAGCGGGCAGGCATGGCGACGGCGTCACTCTTCCCTGCAAGGCAGCAGCAGCAACGAAGCCCTCTCGGCCACGCCAGCCAAACGAATACACCGCTACCGTATCCTAATATCGGCCGGCAGGAAGCAGGCAGGTGACTGTCCTCCTACATCTCCGGTCCCGGCAGATCTTCTGAGCCCTCGCAGAAGGTAGACACAGACGCAGAGGGTCCCAGGGCAATGCAGCACAGGCAGACAGACAGCAGCGAATAATAATAGGCCCTCCCCCAGCAGTGGTAGTAGTAGCACAGTCCCACAGGGCGACAGAATGGGGGCGCCCGGCTACTTCTTGGGGGGCGTCGACTTCTGGGCCTTCTTCAGCGCCGCCTTCTCCTCCTTGGACATGACATGGGCGGTCGGCGGCCCCTGCTGCTGCTCCTGGCTGCTTTCGCTGCTCGAAGGGGGAATGTCCCGGGGCAGCACAAGTCCCAACTGGTCAGTCAGCGAACCGGCGGCCGGGCTGATCACGGGCGTGGCGACGTGGGCCGACGTGGAAGGCAGAGCCGTGTGCGTGTCACTGGCGGCCATGGAGGCTTTCCCCTTGATCTGTGGGTGGATCTCCTGGGCGAGGCGCTCGTACTCCACCTCGCGCTGGGCCTCCAACTTCTGCTCGTGGCCGATCCAGCGCTTGAAATCTTGCAGACCCTGCTCCCCGTGCAGACTCGGCGGGCAGGTCAGACTCCATCTCTTCCACTCGGAGCCCCTCGTCCCAGGCGTGGCAAAGTTAGCGTCTACCGCTTTGTCTTCCACCATGACCTGGTCCGAGTCGCTCGGCCCCTGACTCGTGTCCATGGCGTCCAGTCGTCCACTGGCTCTGGCTCTCTCTCTCTCTCCAGGTCGGCTTGAGCTTCGTCGCTCAGCTGCCTCGAGCTCTCCTCGGCGAGAGACTGCAGCCACTCCGGCTCGGGAGGCAGCCTGGGCGCGAACTCCGTCACCATCTCGAATCCGGCCTCGAATTCCTTGTACTCCTGCAGCTCCTTCTGCTCAGGGGTCAGGATGGTCTCCATCAGACTCTTTTGTCGATGCAGGGCCTCGGCTAGCGCTTGCTGCCCGACGTAGAGCTGAGTCAGCACTCCCTGGATCGACAGCTGCTTGATCTGCGCCTGACGCGCGTCGGTCAGCGCCTGCAGCACGATGGCGTTGGAGAAGGGGATGGCGCGGCACTGCTCGATGCCCTCCTCATAGAGGCGGCGCAGAGACTCCTGGGCGTACTCCGCGGCCATCATGACCTTCTCTTGGATCTCGGCCTCCTCCTTCTCCATCGTCTCGAATTCTCTGGCCAGCTCCCTGACGGCGAGCTTCTCCCAGTAGCGCAGCCACCAGCCCAGCACCCTCTCCTTGAGCACGTGCAGCACGTAGTAGGGCGGGACCTGGCGCAGCGCGTAGGCGTACTCGAAACAGGATCTGTCCTGATACTCGAGGTTGACCTGGTCCGTGATCACGTGAAGAATTCCCAGCTCGTCGGCGATCCCTTGGACGAAGCAGTGACCGAACCCGGCGGCTAGCGCGGACTCCGGCGTCTGCTTGTCGGCGAGCTTCTTGAGCATGCCTATGACCTTCTTGGAGAGGACTCCTCGATCTCCCGGCAGGCGGGATTGGGTGGTGCCAGCATCCTGGCGATCCCAGGTGTCCATCTCCTCCATGCGCAGCATCTCCTTTCGCTTCCTGTCGATGAAGAGCTGGACCTGCCTGACGGCTTGGCCCATCATGTTCAGGTCCTGATCGATCGGTCCCTCGGGGTCGCTGTCAGGCATCTTGGGCGGCTTGAACCACAGCGCGCCGGCCAGCAGACCCATCTCCAGCCCCACTCAGTCCAGAATGTCATAGCCGATGGTGGCGCGGCGGGTGTGGTAGGAGAGGGAGATCGTCTCCTGTTCTCTCTCTCCTCGAGGCTTGCGATAGCTCATGGCTCGGTACCACCAGGCCCAGCTCAGCACCGGAAGCGCGTACAGCCAGCGAACGGGCTTGCCATTGTCTTGGACGCGCAACCGTTGAGCCAGTTCCTGGATCTCGCTCCCCGCTAGCAGCTCCGAGTGCTCCTGGACTTGGGACGACTGCATGGCGTCGACCATGACCGCCTTGACACTCGGCACCGTCACCGACGGCCACTTGGTCGGCCCGTAGAAGTCGTAGCCGATCCCGTGGTCCTTGCAGTAGAACCCGAGGTCGATGGTTCTCCACTTGTAGCGGTTGAACGTGCAGTCGCTCCTGGGACCCCGCAGCTGATGGGCGAACATGTTGTCCAGCCGATCCTTGTCGGACTTGAGGAAGTTGCCGACGATAACCGTGTACTGCAGGTCCTGGAAGAGGTCGTCCAGGCTCTGGGGGAACTTGTAGGTGGCCTCGTCGTAGAGCTTGCTTGGGACACGGAAGTCCCGGAGGTCGATGAAGAGGGCGACGGCGGCCCCAAAGGTCGTGATATGCATGGTGACGGCGAAGGCGGTCTCCTGCGGCCTCGCCACGGCAGCACGCTCCCTGACCCATCTGGAGACGGGGTCCCTCTGCAGGTTGGGGTCGGTGAAGTCGCGTCCCTCAGCATCCATGAAGAGCAGGTAGACGCCGATCCTCTGGCACTCCTGCCTCATCAGGTTGACGACCTCCTCCAGATCAGCGTAGCTCTGGGGCGTGTAGACGCCCAGGTTGAGGTCCATCGGCTCTCTGCCAGTGCACGCCCAGTAGACCTCGCTTGGCTTGGCCAGATGGAAGTCTCTGTGCGGTCCACCGCGGCCGTGTCCTCTCATCTTTTCTCCAGGCAGCAGGTATTCCACGGCCATCCACCGGAATAGGGTGCGCGCGTCGCGCTTCTGCTGCTCGGTCGGCTGGTACAGGTACTTGCGCTTCTGGTGGCACTCCAACTCCTCCAAGATGAAGGCGCCGCTCTTCCTGACATCTCGTCCGGGCTTCTTGCCGGCTCGGCGTCGCACCTCCGCAAACTTGACAGCTAGCTCGTTGAGGCTCTGCGGCAGGTCGCGCAACTTGTCCAGCTCCACGTTGTTGCGTGTTTACCCCGACAGAACGATCGAGGTCGTCTCTGAGCCTTCCGATTCCACGCCACCTGTCGTCAACGGAGCCAGGCTGAGCCTTCACACCCTACAAGTTCTCACGGGCACTTCCCTGAAGAGCAAGGCTGCCAGGATGATTGACGATACTGTATCTTCACCGTTCGAGTCGAACGCTATCTTTCCCGGGGGGAAGGAGGGTGAAAGGGAGAAAGACGCACCGTGCCTGTTTTCCCTGCAACCAATGCAGCGTAGCGGTAACATTTCCAGTTTGCAACTGGGCGACGAAGCAGACACTTTTTGCTACCGCGAGAAGTTGCGAAGTGACCAGAAGCTCTGGGACGCTGGAAAAATCGCACCGTTGCACTCTTCTTCTATCTCAGGATTCCAGTGTGGGTGAGGATGGTCAAGGAGAAGGCGAGGGAGAGGGAGAGTGCCGTTTCGAGGAGTGCGAGCGTCGTTTTCGGAAGGAGAGCCCACTTCTCAAGCGGCCATGAGCAAGGAGGCGAGTCGAAAGAGGGGTCAGGACTGCAAGGGAGACGACGGCCATCGAGACAACTCCGGTCGCAAGAAGGAGGAGCAGCCGCCCCACTCGTCTAAGAGGCGCCAGTCGCCGAAAGACGAAAAGGGGAGAGGGCGCTCCAAGAAGAAGGACAAGGACAAGTCTCCTCAGGACAGGGACAAGGATAGAAAGTGGCGAGAGCAGCGCCGCAAGAAGAGCTCCGAGTCATCGGACTCTTAGTTGTCGTCTTCGGAATCCCACAGCCGTTCCAAGCGCCGTCACGAGCCAAGTTCGGAGGAACAGAGGGCCAGATCGAGTGGCCGACCGAGCTCCAGTTCCGGTGGCCGATGGCCAGTGCTGAGTGCACAAGGAGGAGCCAAGTACAAGGCGAGCCACCCAAGTCAGACGGATGGCAGTTGGCTGCTCACACTTCACCCCAGTCCCCTGAAGAGTGGAGGTGGACAGGAGTCGCGAGGCCGTTCGAGAGAGCGTCGCTGCAGGGAGGAGAAGCCAAAAGAGGAGACCAAGTCGAAGGTCAGGGGTAAGAGCAAGGAGAAGGAGATGGAGCGGCGCAAGAAGAAGACGCCGCCGCGACCGATCGTGTTCCCTACCAAGGTGACGCCGCCGGATACCAAGCTCACCCCTGGCAAGCAGCCCACGATTCCAGCGAGTCAGGAGGAGATTCGACTGCTGAACGAGCGAGAGATCGACTACACGTGCTGGACCTTGGCCGAGCTGCGCAGCCAGGAGCGGCAGATGAGAGAGCAGATGTCGCAGACGGCGCGCCGCACGTTGGAGCGACGAGAGAGGGAGGCTCGAGGAGAAGGAGAGTCGCGCTCGGAGCAGTCCTCCAGGCAGACCTCCAGGAGCCAGAGTTGTCGCAGGCCAAGTCGTCCCAGTCGGGACACGAGTTCTGGAATGAGAGGCAGGAGTCCCAAGCGTCGCCACCGACGTCGAGAGAAGGAGTCGGAGAGCAGCGACGAGGACAGCGACACTGACGGCAGTCGAGCCCGCATGCCTCCCCCAGCTGCGCCGCCCGCTAGATGGGCACGGCCGCAAAGTGGGTTGGAGAGAATGCGCAGGATGTCGCCTGAACCACTGCCGCCGGTCCAACCAGCCAAGGATGCCCCACCGGAAGTCTGGAGGGACTACACCTCCGAGGTGATCCAGTTCAGTCGGTGTCGAGCCGCCTGGTACGACCGACAGAGGGCCATGCAACACGTCGCCGAGAAGGAATGGCAGACGGTGCCCTCTGAGTCCTCTGTGGACACCATCGCGTCTGGAGCCGCCTCCAAGTCTTCCAAGGAAGCTGAGTCCAAGTCGTCGAGAGACAGTCGAATGAAGCGGCGCCGTGAGTTGACAGGATCGCCGCAAGTGGAGGCCGAGGATCCGATGCAAAAGATCAAGGCCAAGGCTGCCGCCACGATCCATGCCTACTACAAGGCCAAGAAGAGCAAGCCCGCGGCCCCAGAGGAGCCTGAGGGGACGCGCGTGCTAGTCTTCGGAGGCGTCATGGCCGGCCATATGCCCAAGATGCCTGCCACGAGAGGAGGCTCTCCCCAGGCCAAGATCTACGACGATACCGGGGAGCAGTGCTACACGGCCGAGCGGCAGTACCACAAGAGAAGGGGACAGGCCTGGGACCCTCGCCGAGAGGTGGAGGAGGGGATCAACGTCCCCGACGATCCCGAGAGGCTCGCCTTCTGGATGAACGAGGCGGAGATCCCCGAGGAGGTGAGGCAGTGCCACTTCCTACGCCAGCTGCCAGGTGGCGGGCTAGACGAGGTCGCCTGGCGGCACGGCCAGTACAAGAGCGAGATGTATGACCGGCCATTGCCGAGAGCGAGGCCATACTCCTCGCCGACGAGGAGGAGAAAGCCAGGGCTTTGGCCGACCGCAAGAAGGAGCAGGCGGACTGGAGCAAGGGCTTCTGGGATACTGCTCCAGTGCCCGCCAAGGTTCGACGTCAGATGGAGGCCCACCGCTTCCCCATTGGCACCGACTCGGACAGTCTGCTGGCTGCGCTCGTGGCAGCCTACGCCAGCTACCAGGCCAGTCTGCAGCCCAGGAGGGTCGTCGTGCCCCCGTCGGAACTTCCGCTACCACCTCAGTCGTCGAGCGAGCCGGGCGAGCATGATCTGCTGCCCCGCCCGAGGTCTACCAAGTCTCTGCTCACGACTCATCTCTGAACTCGGATTTGGAGATGGAGATCGACGCCGGCCCAGAGGGACGTCAGGAGGCTGAGGAGCCGATGGAGGAGGAAGAGGAAGCGGAGTCGCTGGTGTCCAGGGAGGCCGGGATGGAGGTCGGAGAGGCGCAGGGAGAGTCGCTAGTCGACGCCCGGCGCGCTGAACTCATCAAGAACCTCCAGCGAACCACCAAGCTCAACACAACAAATCAGTGCTGTTTTGGTGCGCGCACGTTTTATTGCCAAAGAAAGAGCGACCGCAATTGGGGAACGTCACCCCCCCACCCCCCACCCGCCCCCGCCGCCGTCCCACCCTCCACTGGAGGACGCCCGTCAATAAACAGGCGCGATGGCAGCACCTCTCTTCTCGCCTGCTCACCACCCCCCCTCCCTCCCTTCGACTCCCATAAGAAACAATAGGCAGGCAGCCAGAGGGAGAGAGGGTAGGAGTAAAGGCGACGGCGCGCCAAGTTCTCTCCAATTGGCGCCAAGTGTTCTCCAAGTCGGGTGGCCAAGTTCCACCAAGCGCGTCTGGCGACCCCTTCCTCCTTTCCAAGTGGGGCCAAGTCGCCTATGCTACAGCACACGCCAAGTTTTGTCCCTTTGGCCAAGACTTTGACCAATTGGGCCAATTGGAGCATCTATTTGTGAGCGGGACTGTATGTAGCTTTCAAAGTCTCTTTAAAGGTACTACTTTGGAGCCCACCACAATCCACCACGGTCTCTGTTTATCAGTGATTGCCATTGGCCCCCCACCCCCCCCCCCCCCCAAAGCTGGACGACATTGAGTCGTGCTGCTTTGCTCCGCCAGGGCTCCCCCCGTCGATCGATCGGATAGCCAGCCGTGGAAAATTACTTCCCTTTGAATACGTAACACAGCAGCCCATAATCAACGGCATTGCTGGGGGTTCTCAGTAATAGAATATAGCAGCGTACACGTTTCCAAGTGAATAAAGTGACACTCCCATAGTCTTGAACCGGACGACACGCTATGCAATTGCAATGAAGCGAGGAGTCGTTAGTACAAACAAACCCCCTGCCTTCCCTCCTGCTATGAAGCGAAATTTGTGTGGATTTTTGTGCATTTTAGCCGTTGCGAATATTCTAGGAATAATTTTATCCTCCAAGTCGAATTTAAATCCAAAAAATTTTGCAAGCCTTTCGTGATTTTCCAACAACTTATCACTTTCCATATTCAATACTTCATAGAGTGCATTTCCCTCTGTTCTGCAGTACTCAATGTCAATGGTGATTAGTGACTTTCACCCGACCTGATAGAGGGCGGTGTCGGACCAGCCTCCGAACCAGTTTAGAACGCATCGATTGAAGAGCGCTGGTGAAGTGGCCGCTCTGTCGCGCAGGCCCTCCGACGAGGTTCAAAACAAACTTTAATTTTCAAAGTACTGAAAAATGGGTTGGGCAAGGTAGAACTCGAAAAAGTTGCATATAATGGTACATATATACCTACTATCTTTTGATATGTTGTAGCCCTCGATAGTGCCAAACACGAAAAAAAAAGAATTGGATCGCTACTGGACCCATTTTGGCGCCAAATTTGAAAAATTCGCGATTTTTGGCCCCGGGTCAACTTTGACGGGCTGCTGTGCGAGCTAGGTAGCAGCTAGAGCGGCGAGACCACTCTTGGTGCTCCTTCCCAGATGTGGAGCAACGTCAGGCGCGTTCTTCATTCGGCTGGACACGTACAATATTTTCCAGAACTGTCTTCCGTTCGGATTACGCAGGAGTTGTCTCTCCCTCTGCATTGCCCCCTCTCTGGCCGAAGCTCTAGCCAACTTATTTGCCTCTTTCCATGCATGCAGGTCGGCAGTGCTGCGGGAAGCTTTGTAAGTGGAGTCATGCGCTCGCTGTTTGCGTATCAGCCTGAGAGTTCTTGTCCAAGACACACTTGTCGGTACGCGCGGCGCGGGAGGGAACAAAGGTTTCGATAGCGTGGGTGAGTACAAAACAAAAGACGCCCCACATTTGCTCAATATTGGCGCAGGCATCAAAGAGCCCTTCCCAGTCTGCTCTGGCAAGGCGCACTCCCATAGCCTCATAATCTGCCCATCGGAAATCAAGGAAGGCAGTGGGAGGCCGTTTATGGGCGCGTCGTTTAGCATGAATGGAGAATAGGACGGCCAAGTGGTCTGAGGGCAGGAGAGGATTTAAATTGTTATCTCGATTCTCCATGTTTATCTTTGCCAATTATTTGATATGCACGTTCTAAAGGCTACCCACGCCACCCCCTACTGCCGCTGCTCATCTAGATTGTGTCTCCACTTGCGTCCTTCCAACCTACATAGACCATTCATTTATTCCAGGGACGTTTGCTGGAGCGCCCGAGTGTGTCGTGTACATTGCGTAATCGCGGTCGCTGCTATGATACCCCAAACCCTCTTTGGTTGCACGCGCCCCCGTAGATCCGCGCCGCTCTGGGTTCCCAACTGAACTACAGTAACCCAAAAGTCTGCCAAGTATATATTTCTCTTACAAATTGGTGGGCGGCGCGAAGCGCCGCATTTGCTACACCAGTGGAATATCGTTTAATACTCTTGCTTTTACATGCTTCACACCTGGGACATATTCATCTTTCTGCCTTTAGGCACTTTTACATGAAATGTACTGTAGCATCAGTTCTGCCGATTAGAGTAGGAAAAATTTGACTACCGTTTCAGCTGTCCGCTACTGTCCAGCTGTCCAGAGTGCTGCACTATAACAACAATCGGGCGCCAGAAGTCCTCCCACGGCTGGTACGGCTACTCGAAACCGCCTCTGCTGCCCCAGTGTGGCAGTGAGATCGTTCGCTCTTCTTCGGTGCCCACATGAATGATCACCAGACTTCGCCTGTCGCCAGACGACATGCGCTTCACGCCGTGGCGAGCATCCCTGCTGGTCGGCGACTTCTATGGGGGGGGGGGGGGGGGGACCCAAGGGCGCGGCACCTGGTGGACCCCAGCTGGACACGCGGACTCCAGCGACAGGGATCCCACCAGCAGGCGGCTCCTGGCATCAGCGGGGTCAGCGGTGCCAACTGCACCTGCCACTTCGAGAGCAGCCCCTACCATCAGGCCCTGGAGAACAGCTGGGAGAAGGGGTTATTCGGAGGGCAAGAGACAGGGCCCACGGCACACAACAACAACAACGCGTGGCCATTCAAGCGACGGTGTTTGCTCCGATGCTGCTGGAGAAAGCACCCTTTACACCGACCCCAACTTCCCACTGACCAAACTCCGAAGCAACTTCCGTGTTACAGAAGCGATTGTTGTGAAAGAAGTTGAACTTTGAGCTGTCGAAGTATCGAGATGGACTGTGTTGTGATAATGATAGTCATCGTGTTTTACTGCGCTAGCTAAAGCACTGCACGTTGTATTCATACTTCGTTAAAATTGTCAATGAGAGTAGGCAGATGGGTACAGGTATTTCATCTAAACCCTAAGCGTTGTGCAATCGACGTAATTGAATTCGGCTAAGTGATCAAGCACTTCAGTTCACACACAAACAAACAGACTGACAGACAGCGCGCGATTAGTATAGAGGATTTTGGAATTTACGGAATGTGGATATATGTATTCAAGACGGTAGTGGTGGCAGTGCGACCGCGCTCCCACGTTGAACCCACGCTGAATTTGCTGCAAGCGAATCATTGAAAGCGGATTTCGCGCTACAGAGTGACAAATTTCTGATTCGTAATTTGGCACTTTCCTTCTCATTCGTGCGTGAGAAACTTGGGGCGTCTCTCAGCAAGTTTGGCATTGCGCTGTGGCTTGAAGCTGGCTTGTTGCTTTGATGTACATAATAGAACACGTGACACACAGAGTATCGCAACGACTTACGTACCATCAACATCTTTGTTTTGACTTCCATATTTCGGATGACAAGCGTTAGCTGAACTTTATGGAGGACGTCGATGAGCAGGGCTATCGCCGAGGACTTTCGTGGCACTGGCCGCTGAAACTCCCGACGAGCTGGTTCCATTGCTCGACTGGTTCGAAGACAACTACCTGGGAAGACCTAATCGGCGCGGAAACGGCCGCCGGCAACCGCTCTTCCCCCGAGACGTTTGGAACGTCCATCAGAGAGTGGTGATGCATCGCCACCGCACCAACAATGAGGCAGAAGCGGCGCACCGGAGACTGCACTCAGAACTCCAGATGGACCATCCGACGATTTGGAAGTTCATCGGAGGGTTGCGACTTGCGACGCGTCCAGAAGAATAGGGATGCCTTTTGGGAGAGGTTGAACGCTGGCAACAGCCCCACGAGAAAGCTGAAGAAGTTCCGCGACTGTGATCGGAGAATCCTGAGAATAGTGCAGGACTTTGACAACAGGGCCTACTGTGACTATTTGAGGGGCATAGCCCACAACTTCAAAATGAACAGCTGATCGGTCCTAGTGTGACGTCTGACCTGCTTTGTACCCCTGTGTTGTCCCGTTTGTACATTAAATGGGAAAACGAAGGTTAGCCTTGCGCCAAGTTGTCTCGCGCCAACTTGACCCTGCGCCAAGTCGTCTTGCGCCAAGTTGGCCGCGCCAGCTCAGTCGCGCCAAGTCGGCCGCGCCAAATTGGGGTAGATCGGGGTAGCCCCTTGTTGGCTCTTCATGTGGAAAATGCTGGCTGAACCACTGAGGTTGGACTCGTACAGCTTGGAGTCGTGCGGCGAGAAGCACACGTCCACTGGGTCTGGTGGCATAGTGGACGCCTGCAGGTTCACCTTCTGGGCGCTGTAGCTGGGAATCGTGACTGTGGCAGCAGCAACCGCGAAGTGGCAAGTAGCCTGAGGAGGTGCAGCAGCGACCATCGTCTGGCTCGCTGAAGTGGTCGAACCCGCAGAGGCAGGACTGGAGGGTCCCAGATGAATGGTGTTGTCTGAGAAGTCGAACGTGACTAGGTTGAAGTGGGACAGGAAGTCGAGTCCGATGACGCAGCTCTCGCCAATGGCTGACAAGTCCGTAATGTGGAACTTGTGGTTCAGGAGGAGTTGCTGTTGACCAGATTGGCCCACGGTAACAGGGAGAGTTGAAGCTCCAGCCACTGGAATGGAGTGACCAGACGCAGAGTTGATCGTTTGAACCGTTGGAGATTGCAGGGGTGGAACCACAGAACTTCGCTTGTGGAACGACTCTTGGAAGACGGGGAAGTGAAGCAGAGAGTGGGTTGCTCCAGTGTCAATGAGACAGTTCACGGAGAGCCCATTCAGGAAGAACCGACGAGTGAAGAGACGCTGTTTGGAGCTCTTCAGAGACAAGTAATTGAGCGGCCATTCGTGGCGAGTGGGAACTTCTGCAGCGGTTTCCTCTGAAGCAGGAGGTTCAGCAGAGGAAGTGGTTGGTGTTGGGTCTCGTTGGTGGATCTCCACAGTGGTGAGGTTTTCATTTGCTGAAGTGCTTGACTGGACTGGAGCAAGTTCGATCTCCACTCTGGCTTCTTCAGTGACTGACTGGTTCTGAGGCTGGTCATCCACGGGAGGCACTGGCGCCTGGCGCTTTGAGCGCATGAATCGAACCACTGGAACAGGTTTCTTCAGCTTGTGTTTGCGGCGGCGCCAGCGTTGATACCACGCAGCAGGGCAGCAGTGGCATGGGCAACAGCGTTTGCCAGAATCAGCCATCGCAGGAAAAGCGCCGCACTCGCGAGACCAGCGCAGACTGAGACGAGAATGTCGAGAACGTTGACGAGAAACTGGGTAACACCAGACAACATGTTGCTGGCCATGTTGCTGAGAGTGCCTTCCGTGCGATGGACACCGTCGCGGATAGCCTGGTAGCCCCGCTGAAAGGTTTCAGGATCCAGTGAGCTGGCTGCAGTGTAGTTGACCAACTCTTCCACCACATGGGCCAGGCGCACATGTTCCACTATGCGCTCTTGAAAGGAGGCCACAAGGTCGAAGAGGGCTGTGGATTTGGTGGTAAAGAGGGCAGGGGACTTGAATGTGAAAGCTTCCCAGGCTTCTTCCCAGTGCAGCTCAGCTGGGATGTCAGTGACTGAGACTCGTCCTTGGGTGGAGAACCACATTCGTTGACCAGTGTGTTGATCGAAGTGGTCACTACGGTAGTAGCCCACGAGGTGATGGTCACAGGGAACGGATGGAGACGACTTCACAAGGTCTTTTGTCCCTGGCAGGATGAAGAACAGATTTCCGTCAGAAGTCACTGGAACTCGTAGGTAGCAGGTTCCATTGTAGGTGTAGTTCCAGTAGATCTTTTGAACGCGCACGGCATGGCAGGTGGACACCAGTAGGGCTTCACCAGCAAAAGTCGCCACAATGGAGTTGTCTTGCAGAAGGGCACGGGCACCAAGGGTGGCGTCCAAGGCGAGCAGCTGGTGGACCAGATCGAGGTACTTCTGGGCGAGTCGACAAAGGGCAGCCCAGATGGAACGAAAGTCCCTTCTCTCAGCCTGCTGGACTTTTTCCAGTAAGTACTCGAGCTTGGCATTGACCGGATCGGCTTCAGCGAATTGATGCAGGCTGGCGTTGTCCATTTGTGATGGACTGGCAGAGTTGTGGCCATGGGATTTCCACCAGGAAAGCTCTTCAGGAGTCTCTGACAAAGGTTCCAGGCCCACTCCTTGATTGGTGAGGTACACCTTGCGACCAGCAAAGCAATGGGTGAGCTGCTTGCCTTCAGCTTTTCCTCTGCCAAAGGGACGCATGTAGGAGAAGGCACCCTGGAGGTCATCCAGGATGACGGTGAGGGGGGGTGAGGGGGGCCGTGGTGGGAGGGGCAAGGTGAGGGGAGCGTGGGGAGTTGCGGGGATCCCAGGCTTGGGCTTGGGGGAGGGGGGAGCAGTGGGCGGGGGGGGGGGGGCAGAGGCCGGCGGGGGGGGGGTGGGGGGGGTGGCGATAGGGGGGGGGTTGCCTTTGGGGTGGGTGAGGTTGGGGTTCGGGGTCAGGGGACCGTGGTCACCCATTTGAATTTGATCTTGGTCGGGGTGGGGTTGGTCGTTGGCCTTTGGTCTTTTTGTGGAGGGTGTGGTTGTAGGTGGACCAGGTGTGGGTTGCCGGCCGGCGGTGGGCAGGGGTTTCCAGTCGGCCAAGGGTTCCAGTGGGGAGGCGGACGGCGGTGCCAGAGTCACAGGGGACTGTCTCGTGTGGCGCGGGGGTGGAGGGGGAGGGCGGGGGGAGAAAGGTCATACAGGAGGTGTGTGGTGGAGTGGGGGGAAGCGGGTCGGGGGCGGTCGGGTATCGGCAGGTGGTAGGCGGTTGTCGGGCGGGGCCTGCGGGGGCGGGGGGGTCGTCGTCGTCGGGGGGGGTGGGGGAGGGGGGCGTGGGCGTGTTGGCAGGGGGGTTGGTGCTGCTGATGGCGCCCCTGGTGAGGCGGGGGGCGGCGGCGCTGGTGGGGGGGCGGTTGTGTGGCGTCTGGGGGGGGGAGTCCACACAGCAGGGGCGAGGGCAGGACTCTTCTTCGTGGCTGCCGACGACGGAGGAGGAGCAGTGGCCGCGCAGGTGGCCGTCGCCGCCGTGGGCGGGGCGGTGGCGGGAGGGCATTGGGATCTTGAAGAAATCTTCGTCTCGGTGGCGGGGGGGGGTTTTCGCATTGGATTTCAGGGACTTTGAACATCCATCCCATGCCTTCAGTGACTCCAGGGTTTTCAGAGGGCGGCTGAGAGAGGAGCGTGAGGCCGATTAGTGAGAGCGAGCTGTTGCTGCTGGCCTTGAATGGTGTCCTTCAGCATGTGCAGATCCTTGCTCATCAGCTGATAGAGGCCTGTGACGTCGGGTGAACCATTGATAGCCTCTGGTGCCGTGGCATAGGCATAGGCTTGATTGGGGTTGTAGCCATAGCCTCCATAGGGTTGATTCTGGTTGTTGTTGTTGTAATAGCCCCCTCGGCCACGGAAGGAAGATTGACCGCGAAAGAAGGGCTGGCCCTGGCCCCGGAATTGGTTGGCGTTATAGCCTCCTCGAGTGCCGCGATTGGGACGTGGAAAAGATCCCCTCCAATTGGGATTGTTGTTGGCGGCGCGCTTGAAGCAGTCGTCGATGACGTGCCCATAGTTCTTGCAGTAATTGCAGAAGGTCGGGAGCCCTGGGAGCCCTGATTGCCCCGACCACGACCGACCACGACCGACCACGACCACCACGACCGACCCCGACCACATTTCTTCTTTGATTGGAGGCAACTGAAAGAAGTCTCCTGCTACGATCATGTTAATTCCGCCAAAGGGGTTGCTGTTGAGCCCAGTATGATCGTTTTCAAATATTTCGGAGAGTCGTCTATGAACATTGTCTAGTGTCTTAGATCCAACCATGCTTATTTCGTCGATAATGAAGAATCTTTTGTGGCCAATATTCTGTTTGACAATGGACATGACTTTCTGGCTAAGTGGATAGTACCGGCATACGTGTAAGCGCCAACCGGCCAGGGGGGGGGGGGGGGGGGGAGGGGGGGGGGGGGGGGTATAGGACCCCTCAGGGGGGGGGGGTCTAAGGCCCCTGGAGGGGGGTCAAATGACCTAAAAATTTTGCCGAAAAAGTACCAAAAAATAAGAAAATTTTGCAAAAATAGGCCAAAAAGTGCCAAAAATCGCTTAATTTTGGCCAAAAACGTCCAAAATATAGCGCTGCAGGCGCAAATTTTGCTATTTTCAAGCGCCGCAGGCGAAATTTTTGCCATTTTTAAGCGCGCATACTAAAATTTTTGAATTTCTAGGGGGGTCTTTTGGGGACGGCGGGAGGGGGGTACCTGTGGTGGGGGGGTGGGGTACACTTTCGGCTTGGGGGGGGGGGGGGGCTTACCCCCCCCCCCCCCCCCCATACCCCCCCCCCCCCGGTTACACGTATGAGTACCGGGTTTTTCCGCTTAAGCGCCCCCCCCCCCCCGCATAAGCGCCCCGGGGCGCTTACGAGGTTTTCACTGCCACATAAGCGCCCCGGGGCGCTTACGTGGTGCCAAAGTTTTTCGCTGTGATCTCAGTAAAATAGCAGGTCTGACGGGTAGGTAAATTGCGCGAGAAAGCTTGGAATATTACAATAGCAACACATTTCAGACCACTGTTATGCGAGTTTTACTGATCTGTGAAGCTGCAAATAGCTCAAACTGCGCATGAATGTGGTTTGGCAGAGGTTGAGGAAGCTGTGTAGGTCGCCCGCGCCGAGCTACAGGGTCTCATTTTGTTTTGAAGTTCAGTTTAACTACCCGATAAGCTTGTATGTGACGTCTTTGGGGCAGGAAGTTGTCGGTTGGACACTTAGAGAAGCTTATAAACGCACAGAACGCCACAATAAGTCACCAGAACTCTTCTACAGCACTTTAGAGCATTTTCCGTATTGGCGCCCCGGGGCGCTTAGATGGCGCCAACTTTAGGTCGTCTCAGGACCCATTCCAACGTAAGCGCCCCGGGGCGCTTAAGCGGAAAAACCCGGTAGGATGGAGAACCGTCCTTTTTAGTTATGGGTAACTTCAAGAGTGAGTGGACAGTTCGTCCGCCAACGTTCTTTGAGGCCAAGCCAGTGTAAGCGCCGATCATTACAGGGTCATGGCCAGGAAAATCGGCGTTCATCGTTTTCAAAAATTCGGACAGTACTTTCAAGAAATGGGACTTGCCCGTTCCAGCGTTGCCCGATAGCATGATGAGAATCTGTTCTGATGACGAAATCTTATTTTGTATATATTTTAGGCAACGCTTCTGGTCTTGTGATAGCGATCGTAGTGCTGAAGACAGATCTGTTGATTCAGTTGCTGTAGTTAGAGAATGCCAAGCTCGATCCTCGTCGTTCATGACCTCCATATCATCAGAGTGTAGTTCAGAACCTTTCGTGTTACTCTGCTGTGGGCTTGAATCTGCAACAGAGTCAATTTCCTTGGCTGGGTCCTGTACAATGGTTGATGAGCTATCGCCATCGTCAAGTAACGCGCGGTTCACTTTCAACCGAGTTGCGGCTTCTAGCACCTCTTTTACAAACGAATCATTTGCTAGGTTTTCAAAATTCATTTTACGTTGTTTTGCTTCAAACGAGTCCCTGGCAGAATCGTACCCTTCAATCAGCTGACTCTCTCTTCTATGAGCATAGTGCAACAGTATGAGTGAGTAGTAGTAATCGTCAGTGCTCATACTGATGTAAGACGTTCGAATACATTTGAAGTGTCTTCTCTTCCTCAACTTCGCGCTTTGGTCCAACAGTGGCAAAAGCTGTCCGCCAGACGTTTCATTGGAGACCCTGTCGTACCAGCTTGTAAGTTGGAAAAGTGTCAATTCTTCCAGTTCTTTGGGCCTCTTGCGGTAGGTATCAATAGCATTGTCTTCAAAAATGTCTGTGGCAGATGGATTGCTCTCAGCCAACTGTCGAATGTCATTGATGTTTTTGAGCTTCTTTACTCGCTTCTCCTCTCTGTTCGTGCTGATCTTTACAGTTGTGCGAGAACTCAAAACCATTTCAAGACCGCATAGCCTGAAAGCCGCTTCTTGTGCAGTCAAGCGTCTGTATTTCAACATGCACATCCCTAGTCGGAGCATTCGGCCGCTTTGCGTCAAGCTAAGTTTACACATGTTACGAATCTCTTCAGCAATTCGTGTCTTTAGTTCAAGGGGTTCTGCCTTCATACAATATTTGCAGACATAGTAAGCTAGTCCATGGGACCCAGCGACCAACTGAATATCCATGTGAGCTCTCCACCTTTTTAGTGTCTGTGTGTTGTAAGCATTTAGGTGTTGGCAACCTTCACATCTCCTCGTTTCATTAAATGTTACTCTCTTCTTGCTTTTCTCAACGTCATACAATAACCTTGTTTTGTCACAAACTCGTCTGGGGTAGTTGAACCGGCATTTTGAATTCTTATTGATCTTGCAGGCCTCTGAGTGCTTATGGAACTGCTTTGACATCACCAAGTCATGAAGTTCAAGATCGTCAGACTCAATTGGGATCTGTGTCGAAATAATTTTGTCAATGTACTCCACAATGCTGTTGGTTGAGCTGCCTTTATGCACTCCAGGTGCATCTGAGATCCAAAGAAACACGTGAAAATGTACCGACCCTCTATTCTGAAATTCCACTCTGACATGGTAATCAGTAACA
>JASAMZ010008522.1:0-16883 GCA_030248115.1 Linhomoeus sp. GSCO2_2 | reverse complement strand
TATGTGGTCCTGCTTAGTTTAGTTACGTATTGCTCCTTCACAAAGCTCCATCCCTTTAGTTGAGAAAGTCCCAGTTTTCCAGGTTTCCCTGTTTTGGGCATGCCAAAAAGCTCTGAGAAAGTCCCAGTTTTTCAGCCTTCTCTGCTTTGGGCATGCCCAAAAAGCTCCATCCCTTCACAAAGCTCCATCCCTTCAGTTTAGAAAGTTTCAATTTTCTGGCCTTCTCCATTTTGGGCATGCCCAAATATCTCCATCCCTTCACAAAGCTCCATCCCTTCAGTTGAGAAAGTCCCAGTTTTTCAGCCTTCTCTGTTTTGAGCATGTTTAGAAAATTGAAACTTTCTAAACTGAAGGGATGGAGCTTTGTGAAGGGATGGGATGGATGGAGCTTTGTGAAGTGTTGAGAAAGTCCCAGTTTTCCAGGTTTCCCTGTTTTGGGCATGGGCAGAGGACAGCGACACGACCTCGGCCAACAGGCCAATTGGCGAGTTGGCCGCAAATTTGAGTTTGAGCTGACCCACCCGCCCGATATACGGTAGACAACTGTCGTTGTATTTGGGCGCTTAGGTAGTCGAGGTGGTGTCTCATCTCAAGCATCGCCACCGGCTTCGGCTACCGTAGCTGGCTCCAGCCTCCAAGTTGGTCACCTGTGCGCGCTGGCGAAAAAATAGCGGCGCGCGGCAGGGCTGTGCACTCATTCAGAGATTGGTGTGCACTGGTTCAGAGATTGGTGTGCACTCATAATAGGCGACCTGACAATGACATGCCCTCACACTCACTCTGTTGCTGAATTCAATGTTCCCGCACGGCAGTGACGGCGGTGCAAAAGCGAGCAGCTGCTGCTTGCTACGTACTTCGTTCGCGCAGCTGCTGCAGTGAGTTCTTAGCGACAGCTGACATTTGTCCTCCAATGTCGTGCGCGCCTTATGTGGAGAGCGGCATTCAGCGTTTGTACGCCACTGCAATAGGTACAATAGGTGCAAGAGAAGGCGGGTTCAGGAGCTCGTGGCGGAGGCCGAGTTCCGCCTGCAGCCTGCCCGACCAGTGGGTACCCACCGCCGCCTGGGCCTTCCATTCCAATCCCATTCCATCGGAAACGATGGCCCCCATTGAGTTCGTGCTTGAGAATGATTCCGACCTACTTGACATGTCCACAAGCTACCTTCACACTAGCATCTCAGTGACACAGTCTGATGGCTCTGCACTGCCAGCTGCAGCCGAGGGAGAGGATGGTGAGAACTTGAGAAGGAATACACAGTCGCACCAGTCAACTACACTGGAGCTGCTCTGATTCGTCAAATCAGAACAGAAAGCGCAGTCAGACTGGTAGCGCAAAGAAGAAGCCAGAGGTTCCGGGCCTTAGCGAGGAAATTACAGTGGCGCATGAAACAAGGGAAACGTGCAGGGGAGCCTGCAGTGAAGCACTCTGACCAGAACAGGAGAAAACAGACCGCCACTCACTTACATGAGAAACAAGGCCGATTTCCGCCCAAAGATTCCCCACAATTCCGCCGGCGCGCGAGTTTCAGAGTACGCATATTTCCTCCACTTACAAGGACCGGCCAGCGCGCAGCAGAACCACTGAAATCTTGTAGACCAGACCGAATTGAGCCCAAAATGCACCACTTCGCTTCGATTCAAACAGTAGCCGGCAGCTAAGATTCGGGGCTGCGCCAATCGCAGACTCGCCTTGCCATTTTGGACTGGAAGAATTGACAATTCATGAGCAAGCCGCAAAATGCTTACTTTACCACGCCGTCTTTCCGCACTGCATTTCCTTCAATTCAGAAGTTTGAATGCGCGCGGAAATTGAAGTTACAACATAGTTTGAGGAGAGTACGGTAGAAGTTGCATTCAAATTTAAATTTCAGCATTAGTTGCATTCATAGTTTATGGCGCCTTCTGGGTGGCCGCTACCCAGACTACGCAATAGTCGCCGGCCTCTTGTGTCTTTGCATTAAACAGAGACAAGACAGAGTATATTCCTTTCAGTTCAGGCTATGCTTAGGCTCGCCCTGAGCCCACCGTTCACAAGAGTCAGTCGGCGTCGCAGTCTGGCGGGTCGAAGCTTAGGCTTAACGCGACCGGTGACCGACTTCAGGGCGCGCGGAGCGCGCCCTGAAGTTGGTGGTCGCGCTAAGCCTCAGTTTTCGACCCGCCAGGCGCGACGCCGACCGAGTTTTAGTGCAAACTGTAAGCGGGGTGAACACTCCTCCATTTACTTCACCTCCTGCTCAGGCCGGCTGTGCACCCTCCCTGCTATAGCGCTTCTGGCAGCTTTCACTCATGCGAATTGCGCATTCTGGGTGATCGCCTCCCAAAACACGCCATATGGTGGATTCTGGGTAACGACCACCCAGAATGCGCCATATTGCGCGTTCTGGGTGGATTGCGGAAAGTGGGTGTAACATATATACACCTCGCCGCGCTGACGCGCGGCGAAAAAAGGCGGACCTGTTGTTTTGTCACAATGTGTTTTACTGCGATGCTCGTTTAGATTTCGTGCTCGACTGGTTCGACCGAAACCCTTTGCGCATTCGCAGAGACCACGCGCGAGTCGACTGTAGGAAGCATTTCTATAGTAACCGTGTCTCTGATTCATGGAACTCACTCTCCGAAACGGTCGTTCGTTTGCGCGCACAGTCTTTCAAGCGATACGTACGTACTTATGTATGTAACATGCCCGTTGCATGACCTCTGTGTGCGTAGTGTGTGTGCCGCGCTAATCTCCCTTCGTTGCCTACCGCACAGCGATTGTGCGTGTTTCTGTCCGCCTTGTAGTGGAAACTAGCCGTTCCTTCCTGTTGCAGAAGAATTTGTGTGATCTGAATAGCACGGAATGTAGTCGGCAATGGCCGTAATGCCCTGTTGCATAATCTGTCCTGTTCAAGGTCTGTCCGTTGCAAGGTCTGTCCTGTTGTGAGCCAACGGCGGTGGTCGCCTCGTGCGCGCGCCGCAACGTCCGTCCTGTTCATTGTCAAGGTCTGGCCTGTTGCAAGGCCTGTCCTGTTGCAAGATTTGTCCTGTTGCAAAATGTGTCCTGTTGCAGAAGGTCTGTCCTGTTGCGACCCAACGGTGCTGTCCTGTTGCAAGATCTGTCCTGTTGCAAGAATTGTCCTGTTGCAAAATCTGTCCTGTTGCAAGATTTGTCCTGTTGCAAAATCTGTCCTGTTGCAAGATCTGTCCTGTTGCAAGATCTATCCTGTTGCAAAATCTTTCCTGTTGCAAGATCTGTCCTGTTGCAAGATCTGTCCTGGTGCAAAATCTGTCCTGTTGCAAGATCTGTCCTGTTGCAAGATCTGTCCTGTTGCAAAATCTGTCCTGTTGCAAGATCTGTCCTGTTGCAAAATCTGTCCTGTTGCAAGATTTGTCCTGTTGCAAGATTGGTCGTGTTGCAAGATCTATCCTGTTGCAAGATCTGTCCTGGTGCAAAATCTGTCCTGTTGCAAGATCTGTCCTGTTGCAAGATCTGTCCTGTTGCAAAATCTGTCCTGTTGCAAGATCTGTCCTGTTGCAAGATTTGTCCTGTTGCAGGATTGGTCGTGTTGCAAGATCTGTCCTGTTGCAAGATCTGTCCAGTTGCAAGATATGTCCAGTTGCAAGATCTGTCCTGTTGCAAGATCTGTCCTGTTGCAAGATCTGTCCTGTTGCAAGATCTGTCCTGCTGCAAGATCTGTCCTGTTGCAAGATCTGTCCTGTTGCAAGATCTGTCCTGTTGCAAGATCTGTCCTGTTGCAAGATCTGTCCTGTTGCAAAATCTGTCCTGTTGCAAGATCTGTCCTGTTGCAAGATCTGTCCTGGTGCAAAATCTGTCCTGTTGCAAGATCTGTCCTGTTGCAAGATCTGTCCTGGTGCAAAATCTGTCCTGTTGCAAGATCTGTCCTGTTGCAAGATCTGTCCTGTTGCAAGATCTGTCCTGTTGCAAGATCTGTCCTGTTGCAAGATCTGTCCTGTTGCAAGATCTGTCCTGTTGCAAGATCTGTCCTGTTGCAAGATCTGTCCTGTTGCAAGATCTGTCCTGTTGCAGAAGGTCTGTCCTGTTGCGACCCAACGGTGCTGTCCTGTTGCAAAATCTGTCCTGTTGCAAGATTTGTCCTGTTGCAAAATCTGTCCTGTTGCAAGATCTGTCCTGTTGCAAGATCTATCCTGTTGCAAAATCTTTCCTGTTGCAAGATCTGTCCTGTTGCAAGATCTGTCCTGGTGCAAAATCTGTCCTGTTGCAAGATCTGTCCTGTTCCAAGATCTGTCCTGTTCCAAAATTCTCCTCTTCCAAGATCTGTCCTGCTCCAAAATCTCTCCTGTTCCAAGATTTGTCCTGTTGCAAGATTGGTCGTGTTGCAAGATCTGTCCTGTTGCAAGATCTGTCCTGGTGCAAAATCTGTCCTGTTCAAGATCTGTCCTGTCGCAAGATCTCTCCTGTTGCAAAATCTGTCCTGTTGCAAGATCTGTCCTGTTGCAAGATTTGTCCTGTTGCAGGATTGGTCGTGTTTCAAGATCTGTCCGTTGTAAGATCTGTCCAGTTGCAAGTTTGTCCAGTTGCAAGATCTCTCCTGTTGCAAGATCTGTCCTGTTGCAAGATCTGTCCTGTTGCAAGATCTGTCCTGCTGCAAGATCTGTCCTGTTGCAAGATCTGTCCTGTTGCAAGATCTGTCCTGTTGCAAGATCTGTCCTGTTGCAAGTATCTCCTGTTGCAAAATCTGTCCTGTTGCAAGATCTCTCCTGTTCCAAGATCTCTCCTGTTCCAAAATCTGTCCTGTTGCAAAATCTGTTCTGTTCCAAGATCTGTCCTGTTCCAAAATCTTTGCAAAATACTGTCCCTGTTGCAGAAGGTCTGTCCTGTTGCGAGCCAATGGCACTGGTCCCCTCGCGCGACCGTCCTGTTGCAACGTCTGTACTGTTGCAACATTTGTCCTGTTGGCCGACAGCGCTGACTGCCTCGCGAACGCGCCGTACGAAGCGCAGCGAGCCTGTTCAGCGGCGACGGTGCCTTGCCGTACTGTTCAGGCGATGCCTGCGTTGAAGGCAGGCGGCGACCAGGCGGCGCTGGCCGTGCAGCGATTGATTGCCGCCGCTGGCGTCCCGCTGGCGTCTAGGCGCGCGCATGCTGAAGCGTCGCGTGGCGAAGTGCTAGCGACGGTGCCTTGCCGTTCTGTTCAGGCGATGCCTGCGTTGAAGGCAGGCAGCAACAGGCGGCGCTGGCCGTGCAGCGATTGATTGCCGCCGCTGGCGTCCCGCTGGCGTCTAGGCGCGCGCATGCTGAAGCGTCGCGTGGCGAAGTGCTAGCGAGGCAAGCGCATGCTGAAGCGTCGCGTGGCGAAGTGCTAGGGAGGCAAGCGTTTCAGACAGACAGACCGACGGACACTACACCTAGCTAGCTTAGTAATGTAGAGATAGATAGATAGTAATCCTATATACTAAAGGGCGTGGACTCTGTTTGTTTGTTTGTCTGTTTGTTTGTTTGTTAACACGATAACTCTTGAGAGCATTGATGGATCGCGATGATCCATACATCAAAAGAACACCCATCCTCTGTAGTTGTGCATCTCCTATTGTGGACTTTGGCTGATGACTAAATTCCATGAAAATCACGAAAATATCTACTGCACAGCACACAAAAAGGCAAAGCATTTGCACTAAGGAGTGTCTGTGGGTCATTTTCGTGGAAATTTTGCACTGTCGTGTTACCATTCACTACAGAGTTGTCTCCGTGAGACTCCGAGGTGTATTCAGAGGCACAGGAGCAGGTGCGATGGTAAATGCAGGCACTGGCCGGGGCACAGTGCCAATGACATTGGACCTATCTGAAAGGTCCTTTGGGCTAAGTGCCAACACCTAAGTTCAGTGTAATCAGAGGCATGGGAGCAGGCGCAATGGTAAATGCAGGCACTGGCAGGGGCACTGTGTCAGAAGACATTAGATCTATCTGAAATCTCCTATGGGCAAAATGCAAGCTTCCTTGTGTTAGCCTCAGTGTATTCTGAGGCATGGGAGCTGGTGCAACCCTAAAAGCAGGCACTGATAGAGGCGCAGTGTCAAATGACTTTAGATCTATCAGGATCTCCTATGGGCTGTTGTGAGCATTGGCCGTGAACCATAGGACAACATACTACAGAGTGCCTACTGGTCATTTTCGTGGAAATTTTGCACTGTCGTGTCACTAATCACTACAAAGTTGTCTCTGTGAGACTCCAATGTGTATTCAGAGGCACGGGAACAGGTTCGATGACAAATGCAGGCACTGGCAAGGGTGCAGTGTCAAGAGACTTTTGATCTATCTGAAACTTCTTATGGGCTAAACACAAACACCTATATGCAAAGTTCAGTGTAATCAAAGGCACGGGAGCGGGCGCAATGGTAAATGCAGGCACTGGCAGGGCACAGCGTCAGAAGACATTAGATCTATCTGAAATCTCCTATGGGCTAAATGCAAGCATCCATCTCTTAGCTTCAGTGCGTTCTGAGGCATGGGAGCTGGTGCAACCCTAAAAACAGGCACTGACAGAGGCACAGTGTCAAATGACTTTAGATCTATCAGAATCTCCTATGGGCTGTTGTGAGCATTGGCTGTGAACCATAGGCCAATACATGTTGTGAGCAGTGGCTGATTTCCATGGGTCGATACAAATGGCTCAGTTTCCATAGGTGTTCAGCTATAGATATACAGTATCACCTACGGGCTAAAGGCACTAGTGTCCTATATACTAAGCGGCAAAAGTCTGTTTGTTTGTTTGTTTGTTTGTCTGTTTGTTAACACGATAACTCTTGACACAGTTGACGGATTCTGGCGATTTATAGCTTAAAAGAACCGCCATTCTCTGTAGTTGTGCATCTCTTATTGTGGACTTTGGCTGGTTACTAAATTCCACAAAAATCATGAAAATATCGACTGCACAGTACATTCTGAGCACTAAAGAGTGCCTGGGGGCCATTTTCGTGGAAATTTTGCATTGTTGGGTGATCATTCACTAGAGAGATGTAGCTGTGGGACTCTGACGTGTATTCTGAGGCACTGGACCAGGCGCGATGGTAATTGCGGGCACTGGCAGGGGCACTGTGTCAAACGACTTCAGATCTATCTGAAATCAGCTATGGGCTAAAGACAGACATTCATTGAATTCAAGCATGGAACAGGTGCAATGGTAAATGGGGGCACTGGCAGGGGCACTGTGTCAAATGACTTCAGATCTATCTGAAATCAGCTATGGGGTAAAGACAGACATCCATGTGTTGAAGTCAAGCACTGGAACAGGTGCAATGGTAAATGCAGGCACTGCCAGGGGCACTGTGTCAAATGACTTCAGATCTATCTGAAATCAGCTATGGGCTGAATCTTGCAACCAGTGGTGGTGCACCATGGGTCTCTGTGTCTTGCAACCAGTGGTGGTGCGCCATGGGTCTCTGTGTCTTGCGACCAGTGGTGGCTTCCCATGGGTCACTGTGTCTTGCGACCAGTGGTGGCGCGCCATGTGTCACTGCATGTTTAAACCATCGGAGATTGGCCAACGACAGTCCTCTTTTGACTATGGACAATCACCTACGGGCTAAAGGCTCTAGTCCTTATTACTAAGGCGCCTAACTCTGTCCGTTTGTTTGTTTGTGTGTGTGCAAACGCCATAACTCTAGACACAGTTGTCGGTTCGCGATGATCTATAGTTTAAACAAACCGTCAAAACATGTAGTTTTGCACCTCCTATTTTAGAACTTTGACCGATGACTAAATTCCAAAAAAATTTCGAAAATATCGGCAGCGCCAGTACATTCTGAGCACAGAAGGCACCACAGGCTGTGACTGACGTTTGATTTCGCGCCAAAAGCGCTATACAGTGTCACCACTCATGACAGAGTTATCGTTGTGAGACTCCAAAGTGTATTCGCAGGCACTGCATGCACTGGCAGGGGCACAACATCAAACTGCTTTGGATCTATGTCAAATGTCTTTAGATCTATCTGAAATCTCCTACGGGCTAAACCCAAATGTCTATGGGCTAAACCCAAGTATCTATTGTCTATTTACAGGCACAGGAGCTGGTGCCAGTGAAAATGTAGGCACTGGCAGGGGCACAGTGTCAAATGGCTTGAGATCTGTATGAAATGCCCTATTGGCTAAACCCTAATGTCTACCAGCTGAAGCCAAATGTCTACTGTGTATTTACAGGCACAGGAGCTGGTGCGATCCTAAATGTAGGCACTGGCAGGGGCACAGGGTCAAATGGCTTGAGATCTATCTGAAGTGTCCTATGGGCTAAACCCAATTGTCTACAAGCTAAACCCAAGCATCTATTGTGCATTTACAGGCACAGGAGCTGGCAAGATCCTAAACATAGGTATCTACTGACAATGGCACAGGGTCTAACAACTTGAGATCTAACTGTACTGTCCTGCAGTGTACTGAATTCGATGATTGCGTAATCTCCTTCATGCTCTGCAGATTACCCATACACTATTGACTATAGAGATTCTCCTACGGGCTAAAGGCTCTAGTCCTATATACTAAGCGGCAAAACTCTGTCCGTTTGTGTGTTTGTTTGTGTGTCTGCAAACGCCATAACTCTAGATGCGGTTGACGGTTCGCGATGATCTATAGCTTAAACTGACCGTCATAACATGTAGTTTTGCACCTCCTATTTTAAAACTTTGACTGATGACTAAATTCCATAATATTTCGAAAATATCGGCTGCGCCAGTACATTCTGAGAACAGAAGGCACCACACGCTGTGACAGACGTTTGATTTCACGCCAAAAGCACTATACAGTGTCACCACTCATGACAGAGTTATCGTTGTGAGACTCCAAAGTGTATTCGCAGGCACTGCATGCACTGGCAGGGGCACAGCATCAAACTATACTGGATCTATGCCAAATGACTATTGATCTGTCTGAAATCTCCTATGGGTTAAACCCAATTGTCTATGGGCTAAACCCAACTATCTATTGTGTATTTACAGGCACGGGAGCTGGTGCGAGAATAAATGCAGGCACTGGCAGGGGCACAGTGTCAAATGTCTTTAGACCTATCTGAAATCTCCTACGGGCTAAACCCAACTATTTATTGTGTATTTACAGGCATGGGAGCTGGTGCGAGCATAAATGCAGGCACTGGCAGAGGCACAGTGTCAAATGTCTTTAGATCTTTCTGAAATCTCCTACGGGCTAAACCCAAATGTCTATGGGCTAAACACAAGAGTCTCTGCATGCACTGGCAAGGGCACAGCATCAAACTGCTTTGGATCTATGTCAAACGTCTTTAGATCTATCTGAAATCTCCTATGGGCTAAACCCAAATGTCTGCGGGCTAAACCCAACTATCTATTGTGTATTTACAGGCATGGGAGTTGGTGCGAGAATAAATGCAGGCACTGGCAGGGGCACAGTGTCAAATGTCTTTAGATCTATCTGAAATCTCCTACGGGCTAAACCCAACTATCTATTGTGTATTTACAGGCACGGGAGCTGACGCGAGCATAAATGTAGGCACTGGCAGGGGCACAGTGTCAAACGACTTGAGATCTGAAATGTGCTATGGGCTAAACCCAATTGTCTGCAGGCTAAACCCAAGTGTCTGTTGTGTATTTACAGGCACGGGAGCTGGCACAATCCTAAATGTAGGCACTGGCCAGGGCACAGGGTCGATCCATCCGAAATGTCCTACGAGCTAAACACAATTGTCTATGGGCTGAACCCAACACCATTGACCATAGAGATTCTCCTACGGGCTAAAGGCTCTAGTCCTATATACTATGGCGCCTAGAGTTTGTCCGTCTGTTTGTGTGCAAACGCCATAACTCTAGCCACAGTTGTCGGTTCGCGATGATCTATAGCTTAAACTGACCGTCACAACACGCGGTTTTGCACCTCCTATTTAACAACTTCGGCCAATGACTAAATTCCACAATATTTCGCAAATATCAACTGCGCCAGTACATTTTGAGCACAGAACACACAACATGCTGTGACTGGCATTTGATTTTGCACCAAAAGTGCTATACAGTGTCACCACTCATGACAGGGTGTTTCATTCTAAGACTCCAAAGTGTATTCGCAGGCAGTGCATGCACTGGCAGGGTCACAGCATCAAACTGCTTTCATCTATGTCAAATGTCTTTAGATCTATCTGAAATCTCCTAAAAACTATCCCCAAATGCCTATGGGCTAAACCCAAGTATCTATTGTGTATTTACAGGCACGGGAGCTGGTGCGAGCATAAACATAGGCACTGGCAGGGGCACAGTGTCAAATGGCTTGAGATCAGTCTGAAATGCCCTATTGGCTAAACCCAAATGTCTACGGGCTAAACCCAAGAGTCTACTGTGTATTTGCAGGCACATGAGCTGGCACAATCCTAAACATAGGCACTGACAATGGCACAGGGTCTAACGACTTGAGATCGAACTGTACTGTCCTGCAGTGCACTGAATTCGATGATTGTGTTATCTCCTTCATGCTCTGCACATTACCCATATGCTATTGATCATAGAGAATCTCCTACGGGCTAAAGGCTCTAGTCCTATATACTAAGCGGCAAAACTCTGTCCGTTTGTTTGTGTGTCTGCAAATGCCATAACTCTAGACACAGTTGTCGGTTCGCGATGATCTATAGCTTAAACTGACCGTCATAACATGTAGTTTTGCACCTCCTATTTTAGAACTTTGACCGATGACTAAATTCCATAATATTTCGAAAATATCGGCTGCGCCAGTACATTCTGAGCACCGAAGGCACCACACGCTGTGACTGACGTTTGATTTCGCGCCAAAAGCACTATACAGTGTCACTACTCATGACAGAGTTATCATTGTGAGACTCCAAAGTGTATTCGCAGGCACTGCATGCACTGGCAGGGGCACAACATCCAACTACTCTGTATCTATGTCAAATGAGTTTAGATCTATCTGAAATCTCCTATGGGCTAAAGCCAAATGTCTATGACCTAAACCCAAGCCACGTTGCGCACTCAGTCGCAACGTGGGGAGCTCAACAAAATGGCATTACACTTTGCAGCGTTAGTACACAGTCTCGCTGCGCACAACTTGCAGTTGCATCATCTTAAGTAACTTCGTTCCCACGTGGAAAACGTTATGCGCTCTGGCCGGAGTATTTAACCAGGCCTAAACCTCAGGTTTCCCCAAAGCACCAAACCTCCAGGTCCAGATGACAGCCAGTCTCGGCCTTTCTTGAACTAACTCAAGTGTCGCCTGCTTGGCATGTGAAGCGCTTGCATGGGCGCATCTCAGAAAATGGTATCACGCGAATTGCAGCCCCTGTCAAGTGGGAGCCCAGCGAAAGCCTATGACACTGACAGCGGTGACACAATCATCACCATTGAAAGCAATGTTTCGATTCGACCCAGGGGAACTGTCTCGTGAGTTGTGGCAGATTTGCAGAGTTTTCGTGGAACGGAGTTTAGAGACATCACTGTCAATTTCAGCGAGTTCTGGTCTCTCATGAACCTGCTGAGAGGTCTCATTGGGTTGGGCAACCTGTCGCTGCCATTCGCCCTCAAGCAGACCGGACTATGGGTGAGGTACAGGGTCTTTTTTTAGATGACCACTTTTCGTTTAACCAGATTTTGCGCAAACCTAAACCAATGTAAGTGAAACTTTAACACGTGGTCAGAATGGCTTTGGCATTTTGTATGTTAGATGCCCAGCTCAATTGGTCTTGTATTGCAGAAATTACAGGGTGTCAAAGTTGAGGTCGAAAATCTCGCGATCGGCTGACTTTGACGCGCGGTAACTCGGTCGTTCCGCCGCTTTAGTCGACGCGGCAAATTGCATCTGAAAGGTCTTTAAACAAGCTTTAATATGCCATAAGAACGAAGTTGCTACGTCGTCTAACGGCCGAGTTACCGACCATCAAAATTTCTGATAACGCTTTCTGGAGAGTCGAAGACCACCATCCGCGGGGAAAGGTGGCCTTTGGCCAATGCTAAGAATATTCGACGAGCTGTAACTCGGCCTTTAGACGACATAGGAAGTTCGTTCTTATGGCATATTAAAGCTTGTTTAAAGACCTTTCAGATGCAATTTGCCGCGTCGACTAAAGCGGCGGAACGACCGAGTTACCGCGCTTCAAAGTCAGCCGATCGCGAGATTTTCGACCTCAACTTTGACACCCTGTAATTTCTGCAATACAAGACGACCAATTGAGCTGGGCATCTAACATACAAAATGCCAACGCCTTTCTGACCATGTGTTAAAGTTTCGCTTACATTGGTTTAGTTTTTGCGCAAAATCTAGCCGAACGAAATGTGGTCATCTAAAAAAAAACCCTGTACATGCATGTAGCCACAAATGATAAATCACCTCAGCCACCAAGACTATAACATCTGATGTTCAGATGGGAATGGTTGTCATGGCGCTCAGCTGGGGGTTCATGATCACGGGGCTGCACATGTTGGTCAGAGTAGCAGGCTACGTTTGTGACAGGTTGGTGGTACATATGCTTGCTTATGTGTTTTATTTTGGCCACATGTCATGTTTTGATAAGATGCTTTCGATTTGCAGGTCTGGTAGGCCCGCCGTTGACTTTGGCGAGGCGATGAAGAAAGTATTCGATTATCATGCGCCGGTTCGCTTTAGAAGACGCACCTTCAGTATCGGCGTGCTGTGAGTTGATTAGCTAGGCTAGAAAACTACATTCCAAGGCTACAGAGTAAACGGCATGACTATCACCAACCAATCTTGCAGCGTGGTGGCCCAGTTCTTCATTGTGCTGGCAAACACGACGACTATGGCCTCGTACTACCTATTCGTTGCTGTCAACGCCAAGAAGGTAATTTGAGTGTCAAGTGGAATTTGGGAGCATAAACTTTGCGTTCTTGACATTTGAAGTTTCATTCAGCTGATTGAAACGTACTGCCCCCAGCTGCCGCTCTCAAGTGACAAAAGGTGCAGAATGTCAATTCTTGAGACGTTTCGATTCGACCAAAGGATCATTGATTGCACTGTATTCAGTTACATCTTCGCGACCTTCGTTCCAATGCTGTTGGTCGCTCTGGTGAGAGACATGCGCTTTATGGGCCAGTTGAGCACCATTGGAAACGCCGCCCTTTTCGTGGGCTGGGTGGGGCTCATGCAGGTGAGACAAACATCAAATTTGACGACCTTTTCCTCGTGCGAATAACCGCGTTAAAGAGCCAGTTCGATTCCATGCTTCTAGCACCTTCTGTTCCTGCCTCACGACATCGGAAACCTTCCCGCAGCCACCGATTCCTTCCTCGACGTCGTAGCGGCGAGCGGCACCTTTCTCTACTCCTTTGGAATCGTCAATGTGGTGGGCATCTATGTACCATTGGATGTGTCTATTAGCTGCACAGGAGCCGTAATCAGACCAAGTAGCTCTTAAAAATGCATTGACCATCGGAGGTAAAGCCGGAGTGAGCTCAATGGCAGGAGTGCTGCTCAAGCTGCGGACGTTGTCTTAGCTGAGCCGCATGCCTACTCCATAGAAGTCTGGGTGTCACTAATGTCCCTAAGCCATCAGTCGAACACTTTGACTCTATCGATTGTCCACAGCGCTACCAGTTTGTCAGCCGAGTCAGCTTTGGTCACAGATGATGGCCGTGGAGAACTCGCTGATCAAGCGCGAGGCGATGGGAGGTCCGAGCGGCATCGTGCAGACGACTATGCTGGTGGGGATCTTCGTCTACGCTGCGACCGCCTTCCTGGGCTACGCCACTTATGGGGAGAAGACTCTGGACGTGGTCACGCTCAACCTGCCCTCTGGAGGGTGGGAACTTTGTCGGTTTTGTAGAGAGATTTTTAATGCCATTGTTCGCAAGATTTACCCAGTTTTACCCAGATTTACCCAGTTAATTTTAACTGGGTATACCCAGTTTTACTTACCCAGTTTTGAAATTGCCAAAATTCGCCGTACCCAGTTTTACTTACCTAGAAATCGCCAAAATTAACTGGGTACCTAGTAAATTGTAAACTGGGTAAATTTACTTTTGCTTACCCAGTTTTATCGGAAAGTGGGTATACTTACCTGTACTTACCCAGTTTCCAAATTTTGAAAATTGCCATCACTAGTACCTACACGTCCATATAGTGGCGTATGGTAGCGCAAGGTTGAATTAATAGTGGTGCAGGTCCAACTACATAGTGGGGCACGCACCATCATTTGGGGACGGTCTTACGGTTTTAGCAAAAAATTTTGTGCTAGTAAGCTGCTGCTCTACATCTGGCGAAACTGCTCTGATCTGATAGTAAACACATTTTGCTTTAATGTTAGTTGAAATGGTGAGCAGTAAAAACTTTCGTAAACTTCAATGCATGTTCTGAAGTTGTAGACTGGGAAACAACATTTAAATCATAGTGGTACACGTCCAAATTGTGGTGACCGTCCAAATAGTGGTGCGTGGTAGAGCAAGGTTGAATTAATAGTGGTGCGCCCACTATTCGGTAACTACGGTATTGAGAAGTGTGAACAGGAAAGAAACACTGTGGCTAGCCAGTCAAGAACACAGAAGGACAATCCAAGGGCTATTTATAGACCACTTGCTGGTTTGTCTCAACGGATTGTCATGTGACGTCTGTGCCTTGCCTTCGCTCCAATCCTGGGGGATCAAAATTGACATGTTTTGTGCAACGTACTGTCAATGACAAGACTCTTTCCAGGCTTCTGGACCTGATTGTCCTGTCACAAATCGTGGGACTCTACGTGAGCTACGGCCTACACGTTATCCCTGCAGTGGACATGCTCTTTCCAGAGGTCACCAACCGCTACCTGGCCCGCTGGCCCAGCAGCCACCTGGCATTGGAATACGCCTGGAGGGCTTTCAACGTGGTGGTCACATGTAAGTTTGTGATACAGAGTGTTAATCTGCAAAGTGCACTGCTCAGTTTGCGTCAATTTCAGTGCTGATGGTGCTACTAGTGCCCAGATTGGCAGACATGATCTCGCTTCTGGGTCTGACGACGACGGCTGTGACGCTGATTCTCTTCCCGGCAACGGCCCACCTAATGGCCTTCCATTCCACTTGGAGGAAAGAAGATGGGAGCATTGGGTTCAACTCCTTATTTCAAATTGGCAAGCACGTATTTCTCATTTTCTTGGGCGTAGTGCTGACATTCGCCGGCGGCTACTTTGGCGTGCTGAACGTGATTAGAAATAGCGGTACTTTACCACAAGCTGAGCACAACAAGACGCACTGACGAATTTTGCGTTCTGTGATTCAATCGTTTTGTCTGTGTGGATTGTACTTGACAACTTCTAACGATCTACCGTCACGTTGACTAGAACGTCCGAGCTGGACTCGGCTGATTGCTCATTTGGCAGCTACATACATAAGAACGCACGTGCTCTGAGCGCAAATCTGCATCAGTTCCCACCAAGCCGACCCTCGTGGTGAATCCTTTCAATTTGCATGAAACAATTCCTGCCTAGGTGCGCGAACCTTGGCGAGGGAAAACATAGTTTATTTTGCCCACATTCGTCTTCTTGTGTACATGGCAACCGTGGAACAACAACAAGTACATTACATAGCATCGCAAAGTTAACATCGAGTTATCGCACATGTTGCTGCGAGATTCTCTGTGCCGCTGCGGTCTGTTAATGTCAGCATTAAGGTACCTTATGGTACGGTCTGCTATTTCCACCATTCGAATCTGGTAGTGAATCCTGCCTGATTAGGGAATGCGTGACGCCCAGTACACAGCCATAATTACAATCACTAGGTAATGCTCTTATGCTTTCGTTTAGGTACATCTCAAGCGCACTTACCAAACGTTTGCTGTTGGGTTGAGCTTACGTTTGTTCCAAATTTGGCTCTGCCTACTTGAAATCTAAGTATGGTATTTGGCATGCGCATGCACATACACACCTACCATGTAGTGACGTAGCTACTGGGGGTAGGTAGTTAGGGAACAAGAACACTGGACAGTCCCAAGCGAAATTGTACTGTGATTACAGTGTAAGTCTGTCCGGCCGGGGTCTCACGGAATCTCCAAGCCGTGTGAACGATCCCAGATTTCACAGTTCTTGCAAGTCTTCTGACGCAGAAATGAGGGAGCGCGAGAGCTTTCGCTGTTTTACACAAAAGGTTGCACTCACCGCAGCGTTTGAAGAAGGTGGTGGGTGGGGAGGAAGAGCGAAGCGCTCACGTAGTCGACACAATTATAAGCCGTCGCTTGCGACTCGTGGAGCAGAGCAGGTGATTGGGATAGTTTGTCGTCACCTCCATCGATACTTCCGGGCGCTTCCAGATCCTTCTAAGGCGATATCGGCGTTATCGATATCCCGCAAGCCAAATGTGTTCGTTTTAGTCCACAGTATCATGCAGACACAACAATACTGGACTGGCGCCGCTCATTGCTAAGATGTGCGAGTATGGTACAGTTTCGTAGCGAGTTCGCAGATTCGGTGCCAAACCGGAAACTTGATACCTAAATCCATTCCTTCCACACTTTGTCTTGTGGGTGCAGCCTACGCCCTAATAAACCTCTGAACTTTTGAACCTTGGATTGACCTTATCCCCCGGTGACTCACTTATCTTCGCCAGTGGCAGAGTTCCAACTCAATGGTCGCTAGGGCAAGTCTAGATATCGGCAAAGTGCTACGCACTCTGCACTCGGTTTCAGACCTCAGCAACTGAACCCTTCTAAGGAAATGCCCGAATCAAACGTGTCTGCCGACGCTGCCTCGCAGAATCGCAGCACAGTGAACTACTTCATTTACGTCGGCGAGGGTTCCGTCCTAACTGTCACAAATCTGTTGATTTTCCTGGTGGTCGTACGCTACGAAGCACTCAGATTCCAAAAGGGCTATGTCATAGTGGCTGGACTGGCTTTTGTCGACGGCATGGCTGGACTGGCGCAGCTCATTGCGGGTAACATTGTGGATTAATTTCAGGCGTGAGAAATCAAAGATTCACGTACTGAG
>JASAMZ010008520.1:0-18049 GCA_030248115.1 Linhomoeus sp. GSCO2_2 | reverse complement strand
AGAACTTACATCGACTGGACAGTGAGCGTTTATGGGCCCGCTTAACGTTATATTTTTCACCGGAACATTAGGCGGATCTATTTCATCCGTTTGTCGGATCTTTGCTCTTTCGCGATCCGCCGGGCCGATTCGGCCCAAATTTTGTCACGTTTTCGGATTTGGGATGCCGATCACATATCAGAAGAGAAATTTCAAAAATTCTTTCGCGTTCGTGAGTTAGAGGGCTTCGGACAACTTTGACGTTGCGCTGCAGTCGAACGCGACGTCGTAGGAAGTTGGTGTAATTGAATAAAGTATTTGACTTTGTACCCTTTATCTACACATCAAATTTCAGCTCAATTGATTGTAATCGTTATTTGAAGAAATGGCCAGTCTTTCAGCAAAATCAGTTTACAATCAATTGAGCTGAAATTTGGTGTGTAGATAAAGGGTACAAAGTCAAATACTTTATTCAATTACACCAACTTCCTACGACGTCGCGTTCGACTGCAGCGCAACGTCGAAGTTGTCCGAAGCCCTCTAACTCACGAACGCGAAAGAATTTTTGAAATTTCTCTTCTGATATGTGATCGGCATCCCAAATCCGAAAACGTGTCAAAATTTGGGCCGAATCGGCCCAGCGGATCGCGAAAGAGCAAAGATCCGACAAACGGATGAAATAGATCCGCCTAATGTTCCGGTGAAAAATATAACGTTAAATTGCCCAAAACATTGAGCGAATGTGGTGTGGTGATTCTTTGTCAACTATCTATGACGTTGATTTGATTTGATGACATCAGTTCTGCATTCAGGACTTCAAAATGTCGGCCTCATTGTTGCCCGAGCCTCTCGCCGGCCTCGACAGACTGTCGGCCGCGCTGGCGCCAATGGAGAAGACGCTAGATCGAGTGGACCGTCCAGAAAGGACAGACCGTCTCGTGTCTTCGGCCAACGTGAGCTTATCCTGTATTCCGCGACTTCGAACGAGTCTATTGAAGTGCGCACTCGTCGCTTGCATAATGCATACTGCCGTCGAGCAGGTGCGCGGGCAGCTCGCTTAGCTGCTGGGCGCCTTCGGACTCGCTGATGCCGGAAGTGGCCTCCCATTTGGAGAAGCCAGCCGTCGCTTTGGACGGCGCCCCGGGCGAGATGGCCAATCCAGACTCCACCGCTCTGGCGGCTTCGCTGGGGCGCCAACGGCCGACTTAGCGCCGAAATTGGACGAAGTGGCGCGTCTTACGAAGGGTGCTGCTGTGGAGGTATGACGATGTCCGTCTGTCTGTCCTATCGATTCGTCGTCGTCGCTTTGTTGCTATATATTGCCCTAATTTGAAATTGTGCCTGGCGGTTTGGGTCTCACCACAACACCCTTTGATTTCACTACGGTAGGCCGACAAGTTTGACTGCGTAGGGTGCGACAGCTGGACTTTCTGTCGCTCATTTTCGCTAAACATTAATGTTGCTCTAACTTGTGTAGAACTTGGAGGATCACCTGACCACCGAAATCGCTGACGAAAAGTCTCTGCGTGAGGAGCTCGAGTCGGCGGAGACGAAGTTGGTGCTGCTCCAACAGGGAAAGCAGGCCTGCAGACCGACCTCTCGCCCGAAGAACTCGACTTCCTCAAATCGAATCTGGAGGTAGTCACTTGGTTGTGCAGTAGACGGCCGAATTCAACAGGAGAGTTGACCTTGCAATTTCTTTCAGACGCTCTCCGATGGGAAGGAAAAGTTGGCGGGCGAGATGGCAGAGCTGCGCCATCGTCTACAGTCGCTTCAGGCAGACGCAAGAGCGCCAGTTCGTCCGCTGCGACGTCGATCCCTCGCGAGTGGAAAGGGAATTCGATCGGCGTCAGCATCTGCCGAGGGAGAAGGCGGCGGCCGTTTCCACACTGCTACAATACAACTGAAAAGATTGGACGACGACCTGGCGGAGCAGAGGAGACGGACTAAGGATGCAGTGGCGCAGCTGAGCGCTGCCATCGCAGATCCAACGACGGACCCATCGCTTCTGGACTCGCTTCTGGAAAGGCTGGCCGCTCTGTTGTCCAGACTACCCTCTGTGAAAGGGCAAGACGAGGCCAAACAAGAGGCGCTCTCTTCCCTTCCCGGAAGCCTCCGTCCCTCCATACAACCAGACGACATCATTGTCCAATTGAGGAAGCAAGCGGAGCAGTCGCCAACAGAAGTCCCTCCTCGACCAGTTCGAGCGCGAAGCGTCCGAGTTCGACACGAACTTGTCAGACCTGGAGAATCGGTTGGAGAGTTGCTTTGCGGACGCCACGCCCATTGAACCCCCTCCGGCAGAGCAGAAGAAGCACAAGAAGGGCAAGAAGTCGAAGCACGAAGACGAGACACCTACGACTCCTCCAACGACCGAATCGTCGACTGAGACACTAGCAGCCAAGTTGGACAAACTACGAGTGGGTCCAGGAATGCTCGACTACGTTATATTGCGTAATACCGTATGTTGCTTGATTGATTGGATTGGCCGACAGTCTTAGCTTGTAATACCGTCAGGCGAGTGATTTTTCGCCGTCTGGCCCGTGACAAAGTATCTAACATAATCTATCTTTGCATGTGGATTTGTGAGGCCAAATAGCGTGTTTTGGCGTGTCTTTGTTTAAGAGTAGCGCTTCTAGTGTCTAAGCCTGACGTTCGAGTCGCCCCTTCTTCGCGCTCAGACAGGGGCACGCGCGCCGCGCATATCGCACGAACAAGCGAGCGCACATCACTGCCGTCTTCTCGTCGACTGGTCTAGGATCACAGTATCACCGCGTCTTTTCTCTCATCTTCCTCTCCGTCAGTGGCCGCTGCAGCAACCGCCGTCTCCCTGCTGTTGCTGCTGCTGCTGTCCATGGTCGGCTTGGATGGGCGTGTGACCTCGGCAGTGCTCCGTCTCCTCCTCGCGCCACTTGTCGGGCAGCTTGCCGCCGCCGCCGCTTCCCTTGTCGTCGCCGTCGGCGTCGTCGCCTTTCTCTGGCCACTTCTTGGGCGGTGTGTAGATGCAGCAGCAGTTGGACTTCTGTCGGCCCAGGTGCTCGTTGTCGACCACGTCCGCCGCCCAGCTGACGTGCGACCGCTCTTCCTGCTGCTCCTGGCGCAGGCGCAGCGTCGCCTCCCTCTCCACCACGACCGTCGGCGTCTCCGTCGTCGTCACCGTGACCGACCCCATGGACGGCGTTGGGCTCTCGGACGAAGCCATGCGTTCAGGCCGCAGTTTTCTCCTTCCTTCCTTCTTCCTTCTTCGGCAGTTCTAGCTTCGTCAGAATATTGCTATATTTATTGTAGGGAACTTACATCGACTGGACGATGCCCGTTTATGGGCCCGATTGAATTGCCCAAAGCATTGCCAGAGCGCATTCCTTGCCAACGTCTATGACGTTGATTTGATGACATCAGTTCTGCGCTCAGGACATCAAAATGTCGGCGTCGTCGTTGCCCGAGCCTCTCGCCGGCCTCGACAGACTGTCGGCCGCGCTGGCGCCAATGGAGAAGACGCTAGATCGAGTGGACCGTCCAGAAAGGACAGACCGTCTCGTGTCTTCGGCCAACGTGAGCTTATCCTGTATTCCGCGACTTCGAACGAGTCTATTGAAGTGCGCACTCGTCGCTTGCATACTGCCGTCGAGCAGGTGCGCGGGCAGCTCGCTTAGCTGCTGGGCGCCTTCGGACTCGCTGATGCCGGAAGTGGCCTCCCATTTGGAGAAGCCAGCCGTCGCTTAGGACGGCGCCCCGGGCGAGACGGCCAATCCAGACTCCACAGCTGAATCGGTCCCCGCCCTGGCGGCTTCGCTGGGGCGCCAACGGCCGGCTTAGCGCCGAAATTGGACGAAGTGGCGCGTCTTGCGATGGGTGCTATGGTAGACGATGTCCGTCTGTCTGTCCCATCATTCGTCGTCGTCGCTTTGTTGCTATATATTGCCCTAATTTGAAATTGTGCCTGGCGGTTTGGGTCTCACCACAACACCCTTTGATTTCACTACGGTAGGCCGACAAGTTTGACTGCGTAGGGTGCGACAGCTGGACTTCCTGTCGCTTATTTTCGCTAAACATTTATGTTGCTCTAACTTAGAACTTGAACGATCACCTGACCACCGAACTGGGTTTTTTTGGCACTCCTCCCCTCCAAAAGGGAGGAGTGCTCTAGTGATGGTGCGGATTCTGTGTAAATTGGAACGCTCATAAGTCGGGCTACACTATGCCGATCGGGGCGAATTTTTTTTTATTCGATGGGTCTCTGGATGGAAAAACCTGCATCAAGGGTCTCGACTTCCGTCCGGGACACGATTTTTGGCAAGTTGCCAAAAACCCGTTTATTCGGCCTCCGACGAACTTTAGAGGCCTAGAATAGTGTTCTGGTAGATCGGAGCGAGACGAGCTTTGGGCCGAATATGTAAAAGACATTGGGCTATCCGATGGTAGGGGCGCCGTTGGGCTGGGTCCGGGCCTGCCCGGGCCGGGTAGCAAAAACCGGCTTTTTCGACCTAAAAGTAGGGGTTCACGGTCAGGTCGTATTTTTTTTGTTTTGCAAGGTAATGATCTGCTATTTTGTGGATTTGAACAACTTAGATAGGCGCATCCCGAATCTTCGCCAGAATCCCGGCTTGATGTCGTACGCGCCCATAAATCCGGTGCAAAGTTGGGTTCTGGGTCTCCGGGCAAAACTTCGAGCAAGCGTAACTATTGATAGGGTGAAGCAATCGAGATGGGACGACGACCATTCGATAGAGCTCGGCGAGCTCTACAACAATGTAGTTGGTCACTTCGTTCGGAATTGACAAAATTTAAGTGAAAATCTCAAAATTCGGTTTTTGTGCTAAAATTCAAAAGTGGTGCCATTCCCATTCTTTGTTGTGTAAATCGATTTCGACGAAATTTGCAGAGGTTTAGAGGCGGATGAATGCCTTCACGGGAAGTGGAACAGGACTTCTGGGCGGGCTCGTTTTTTGGGCGAAATTTCAATTTTTCCAACAAATTTTCGGTATTTCGGTGCAGAGTGAGGTCAGTTGAGATATTTCGGTGTCAGTTGGACGTTCACGTGATAGAGCATCAAAAGATGCGTTGTTTCAGTTATAAGCACTTTTTTCGTCCGACGCGTATTTTGGCGGGAAATTTAAATTCAAAATTTTGACTGCTGGATTTGTCTGGGGCACCTACCGTGTAAGTACTCGATTCCGGCTTTTCGGGGACTCTGATCACGAATTTGACGCTGTCTTTTCGTTTTGAGATGTGTAGGACCATTTTTGAAGGATTTGCTTACCACCATGCGTGCCCTCAAGTGGAAAACCTGGTTGTGTCAGTTCAGCTGCAGCTAGGTGTGTTGTATGTCAAATGTGGGGTATTGGAGGGTCACAATTCCGAATTTGCTATTAATTTTGCGATCAGAATGGCCACTAAGCCTCACTGACATGTCTCGTTGATCAATGGGCAGCATGATTCAACTCCCAAAATTCTTCTCAAAGAGGGGAGGAGTGCCCCGAGGGGCTGTGCCCCCGTCTACTAATCTTGTTTGCGTAATATTGGGCGTATTTACGCCCAAAATTTCTGGAATACGCCTAGAAATTTTGACTAGGCGTAAACTTTTACGCCTAGAAATTTAGCTCTGGAAGTCTACCATGGAGGACTTTTTCAGCAGAAGGAATCTATTTTGGAAAAAAATTTCGCCTGCGGCGCTATTTTGAACGATTTCGGTTCATTTCAGGCTCAAAATTTACTGTTGAAGCGATCCCTGAAGATTTTTTGTTGATTTTACCTTCATTTAAGCAGATTTCGTTGCAATCAGTGCAGAATGTAGCGATATTTCGGTTAATTTGGTTACGTTTTTGGACTTATTTTCGCTGTAATTTTGCGTGTACGACAAAATGGTGGGAAATACGCCTAAAGTTTTTGGCTAGGCGTACGCCATACGCCTAGATCTCGGACGAAAAAAAACCCTGCACCGAAATCGCTGACGAAAAGTCTCTGCGTGAGGAGCTCGAGTCGGCGGAGACGAAGTTGGTGCTGCTCCAACAGGGAGAACAGGCCTGCAGACCGACGGCCAGTAGCGACAATGAAGAGAAGCAAGGAAGTCGACGAGAAGTTTGAGGAGGACGCGCCGCCGACCACGACGACGCCGAAGAGGAAGGAGGAGGAAGACGCTGATGGGGTGACGGCAGCCCAGCGACAATGGCGATTGGAGGATCTAATCGGCCGACTGGTGGCCTTCGACGATACGGACGACGTCGAGCAATCCGGTCACAAGACGGCGCTGGAGACGGCCGAATTGGAGTGGCTCTGCCAACTGGCCGCCCAGCAGCTGATGGCCGACCCGACACTCGTGCCGCTCGACGCGCCCATCTCCATCTGCGGCGACGTTCATGGGGATTTCAACGCTTTGCTGCGGATCTTCCGCCACAACGGCTGGCCGAAATCGGACAAGCACTACCTTTTCCGGACGACACTTAATGAGTGCACCCCTTTTACTGACTGCGTGCACCCCTTTTACTGACTGAGTGCACCCAACGTAAATCTGGCAGGCGTCTAGAATTACTGACTGCGTGCACCCCACAAAATTACTGACTGCGTGCACCCCGTGAGCCTGGCCATCCGCCACCTTTGACACGGAGCGAGTGCATAGAAGGGGCACAGCAGGCCTAAGCAGGCGGTGAATTAGATGGAGGAGTGAGTATTCCACTTACAGTTTGCACTAAAACTCGGCCGGCGTCGCGCCTGGCGGGTCTCAACTGAGGCTTAGCGCGACCACCAACTTCAGGGCGCGCTCCGCGCGCCCTGAAGTCGGTCACCGGTCGCGTTAAGCCTAAGCTTCGACCCGCCAGACTGCGACGCCGACTGACTCTTGTGCACTGTGGGCGCAGGGCGAGCCTAAGCATAGCCTGAATTCAAACGAGAATCCTGCTTGAAGTTTATAGAGCGCCCGTCACAAGAGTGCCGACGAGTGGGGTGCACTCAGTCAGTAATTTCGTGGGGTGCACGCAGTCAGTAATTCTAGACGCCAGCGAGATTTACGCTGGGTGCACTCAGTCAGTAAAAGGAGTGCACGCAGTCAGTAAAAGGGGTGCACTCATTCAGATTTTACCACCTTTCTCTGCTTGCTCGACTCTTCAGATCGCTTTCCCCTTTCTTCAGGTGGACAGGGGGCCGCGCAACATAGAGACCATCTGCCTTCTCTTCGCCTACAAGTGTCTCTACCCACGGCACGTCTTCCTGCTGCGCGGAAACCACGAAACGCGTCGAGTGAACAGATACTACGGCCTGTACCGCGAGTGCTATTCCAGGGTCTTTGAAGACTACGACAACGTTTGGAAGCAGTTCAACGTTCGTCGTCGTTTCTTCCTTCCCGCTGAACCTCTGTGGACAACCCGACAATTCCAGGCCACCACTTCTCTTTGCAGGCCGTCTTCGATACGCTGCCGCTCGTCGCGCTGATTTCCGATCGGATTCTCTGCATGCACGGCGGCATCTCACCGGACCTACACTCACTAGAACGCTTCGACACAATCGAGCGTCCACTCTACCTCGACGTCTGTGAGGAGAACGAGGACTTCTTCTTCGTCGGCGACCTACTCTGGGCCGACCCCAGCGACGCGATCGGAGAGGACGACGCCCAGCAATGGAAAGCCAACGAGGAGCGCGGCACTTCGCTGGTGTTCGGGCCGGGCGCGCTGGCCGACTGCCTGCGCCGACTCGACGTCGACCTCGTGGTGCGCGCCCACCAGCTGCTGGGCCGCAGCGGCTGCGGCTGCTTCGCCAACGACACGCTCATCACGATCTTCTCGGCGCCCAACTACTGCGGAAAGGGCAACTATGGCGCCCTGTTGAACGTCGACGCCGAGCTCAAGTGCCTCGTCTGCTGCATCGACCCCTTGCCCGCCCAACTCGACAAAACTCAAGCCGACGACGACGAGTTTTGATATCATTGATTTTATTGATAGTACCAAGGCGGTTACAAGTTTTGCTACTGGTCAACTCTACGGTAGAAGTGATTTGAAAGTTCTTACTTGTGAATCAAAATCAGTGGTGTACTGTATTACCTGTGCTGTCTGTGGCGTTCAATATGTGGGCCAAAGCAAATGCTAAAAGATCGTAAATCTGGGCACAAAGCGTCGATTACTGCTCAAAAAGACACTTTGATCGCAAAACACTTCACACAACACGGAATTGAAGCGCTAAAAATTCGAATTTTAGAAATAGTGAATGGCGATCAGCAAAAATTGCTTCAGGCTGAAGATTTTTGGATTCGAGCCGTTAATTCGGCCTATCCGTTGGGACTGAACGATCGTCTAAAGGGAATAGGAAAGTTGACGCAATATTCGTCCTGTCTACAGTATCCCTAGTGCCCGTTTCTGACGGTCAACGGAAAGAGGAGGCCGCGACCCAGAGGTAACAAATAGAAATAGTGGCGCTAATTTCGACAATTTTGAGGCAAAGCTGTTGCAAAATAGTTCATGTGACAAAATTGGTGGAATTCTGCGCCAGTCAAAAGCCACAAATAGGACTAGGATTGTTCAGCAAATTGTTGGAAAAGAAATAGACCCAATTATTGCCAAAATTATTTTGGCGTTTTTGGCTAAAAATTTCGAAAAACCGCAAACGAAATCTGTGAAGGATAGTTTAGTAGCAGTTGGCATCTACTGTAACAGAGGTATCGAAATAGTGCGACTACAACAAATATTTAGAGACAGAGAACTTCGGCAAAAATTCCCAGAAATTTTCGCTAGTGACGAAATTTTAGTTACGCTACGAAGTTTAGAGCCGGCCAGTAGAACTATATGCAATTATGCAAAATTTCTAGCGAAGCTTGATTTGAATAATTTGAGAAATCTGATTGAAAGCGACTGTGATTGCCACAATTCAAACTTTCTCTATGGGCCAGCCGGCCATGTCGTCACTGGAAATTTGGAATACATAGATGATGTAAATTTGCGAAATTTGATGAATTATGGTGCGAATTGATCTGCTTTTTGCGTTGAATTCGTGTCTCGTCTCGTGAGCGCAAATAGAGCATCTTGTACACTCCGTTCACTCCGACACCGATCCCTTCGACGCGCACGCTTTAGTAGATTACACGTGACGACGCAATAAGCGAGCGCGCAAGACTGCCGCCTTCATCGACGATCACCGTATCACTGAATTCTTTCTTCTTCTCGGTCGGTGGCCGCTGGTGCAACCGCTGCCTCCCTGCTGCTGCTGCCCGACGTCAGCTTGGAAGGACGCATGACCTCGGCAGTGCTCGTCTCCTCCTCGCGCCACTTGTCGGGCAGCTTGCCGCCGCCGCCGCTTCCCTTGTCGTCGCCGTCGGCGTCGTCGCCTTTCTCTGGCCACTTCTTGGGCGGTGTGTAGATGCAGCAGCAGTTGGACTTCTGTCGGCCCAGGTGCTCGTTGTCGACCACGTCCGTCGCCCAGGTGACGTGCGGCCGCTCTTCCTGCTGCTGCTCCTGGCGCAGGCGCAGCGCCGCCTCCCTCTCCACGGCCGTCGTCGTCTCCGTCGGCTTGTAGTCCTCGTCCGGCGCCCCGCCGTCGTCGTCCTCCTTGCCGTCGTCCTGGACTTCAGCGGCGACGAAACATTTTCCTCGATTCATCTTCGCTTCGGTTTCTTATTTTCTGGATTAGTCAAGTACCTGTAGGTAAATGCACATTTCGAATGAAGTGGCTCTCTTAACTTGTATTGGCCGAACAAATTTCAGCTATGTATGTCGGCGTTTGTGTTCGTGGTGGTGTACTAGCGCACGTTGGTATTTCGTCGGAATGTAGGTAGGCGCCCTCGACGGACCGCCCATCCAACACGTTGAAAGTTCATCAGAGTTCCATGTTCCCAGCAAGTTTCTCGAAAAGTGAACACTATTTCATACGAGATCCCTCCAAAGCCCATCATACACTAGTTGGTGGCGTGTCTTACTAGCGCGATGACAGTCACCGAGAGTGCAAAAGACTAATGCATACATGGTTACATATAGTTCCTGTAATGCCAGGACACTTTGAGATGGGATTCACATGCAGTTCACTCATGACTTCAAGCCAGACAGGTCGAGCCTGGCCACTGGAGGCTGTCCGTTGTCGCCGCAACCGGCGCCGCCACCCGAATCGTCGACGTCGCGGTTGGTCGGCAACAGCTGCTTACCTCTCTTTGAGGAGCAGCGGCCTTTGGGCTTTCTGCACCAGGCGACGACGCGCTGGACGGCGGCCACGAGCAGCGTCACCAGCAGAACGGCGCCGGCGAAGGAGGCGACGAGGACGACGACGGCCAGAACCAGGCGCACCTTGCTCACCAGACGATGGCGCGCGGCCGCTGCAGCCGCCGCCGCCGGCGTCAAGGTGGCGCAGTTGGGACCGCCGTAGCGGGACGGATCGTAACAGACGCAGTAGTTGCCATGTACACTCAAATTTCCGCGGGCGCACTTCAGTTCGAACTCGTCGCAGATGAGGCCGGTCCAGTTCAGTTGACAGAGGCATCTGCAGCATACCCACTGCGCTCTTCATGCAGACATTCGAGAAAACTAACATTGTCACGTACATGTTCCTCCCTCTCGCCAAGACAAGTTCGCCGTCGTTCAAGCACCTTGTAGGCTGGTCGCAACTTCTGCCCGTGTAGTTCTGGTAGCAACGACAGCTAGCATCGGAGCCTGTACCGACTGATTCTCCACCCTTCGGATGACAGGACAGCGCGCGAGTCGTCAACTCGACTGCATGAATCGCAGCGGTGAAAAGAACAAAGCTCAGAACGGCGCTTCGTAGAGCCATTTTCGGACGGACGGCTTGTTCGTTCGGTCAGAGCGAGTTCTACATCCCCGGCATTCTGTCAATGCGGTTAGGCCGCCCACATAGCTAGGCGGAGCGAGGCAGCGCCCCAGTAGCGGCGCCTTCGGTTATCGATCGGGGCCGCTACAGCCTTCGCCGAGCGACACGCCAACTGCCGGCAAAACCGACGGCGACGACACGTCAACTCGATTAAGGAGAACCAGTCAGCTTCCTTTCCCTTGTGAACGGCGCTGCTTTGTCACTGCTGCTGCTGCTGCAAGAAACGCCGTCTTCCTCTCTCAACTCTCGTCCAAAACGACATCAAGGACGCTTACGCCAGCGCCGCGCTCACGACATGGAATCACAAACCAAACCAAACGAAAAGAACACTGGGGAGGGAAACCTGGAAAACACCGAACGACAATTGAAGCGAGAGGGCGTCGAGAGCGACGGAGCGACGAAGGCTAGAGACACCTATCTTGCTGTGGCTGGTATCGCAAGTGGCGGCCGCGTGAAGTTTCACAATTCCGAGAGCGAAGAACACGAGAACAACGACGAACAGCAGCAGCGGATGGGGCGGGAGAGAAACGCTGGGAAGGGGAGGGGGGGAGGGCGCTCAGTCGACTTCCTCCATGCGGGTCTTGTCCTCTTCGGCGCCCTCCAAGGGCGGCATGTCGTCGACGTCGACCACGCCCGAGGTGCTGGCGCCCGCCTCCATCACCTCCTCGTCCTCGTCGATGCCTGCGCCAGCAGAGAGCGACATTGCAGCAGTGCCGGAACTTCTCAACTCAAGATTCGGTTCGAATATCGGCGCAAGATCGATCTGGCGCCGTTGGCGCACCCGACTAGGGCACTGTAAGCGCCCCACACAAAGGAAGGACACCGACTGTCTACTCACCGAGTCCCAGCTTGATCATGCGGTAGATTCGCTGGGCGTGCACCTGGGGATCCTCGAGGGAGAAGCCGCTAGACAAGAGACAGGTCTCGAAGAGCAGCGTCACCAGGTCTTTCACCTGAAACCAACCAGCAGTGACTGTGGCAAGTCCAAAACAACACTCCGCGCGACGACCCAGTCGAAATTCGCACAGCGGACAGTCGCGCAGATGCCTTCAGAGGGTCGTCGTCTCGTTCACACCCAAATGTTCAGTACGACCGCACAACCGAGTCAAGCCTATTCGCAAAGTGTCGACCAGAAACAATCAACCCAACCCACCGTCTTGTCCGACTTGTCGGCCTCGACGCGCTTGCGCAGCTGCTCTATGACGGCGTGGTCGGGGTTGATCTCGAGGTTCTTCTTGGCCGCCATGTAGCCCATGGTGGAGCTGTCGCGCAGCGCCTGCGCCTTCATGATGCGCTCCATGTTGGCCGACCAGCCGTACTCGCTCGTCACCACGCAGCACGGCGACGTCACCAGACGGTTGCTCACGGCCACCTGACAACGTGACACACATACAACTTTACGACACACTGCTTCTGCTTCGGTAAAGGCAATGATGCCAGCCGCGCGAGCTGTCAGTGCTTCACACGACTGTGCAGCGCAGATTGGTGGCGTATAAGCCAGTCTCGAGCTGCGTAGGTTAGTGGAATGCTAGGTACTACCACAGAGTCCTTTGTCGCCTGGTAAAGAGTACTGTGTACTGTCGTCATCCAGTCCTCCACCCACCTTCTCGACCTTCTTCTCCAGGATGTCCTTCATGACCTTGCAGAGGGTCTCGAACTTCACCTTGTCCTCCTCCGTCTTCTTCTTCTGCTCATCGTCCTCGGGAAGCTCCAGGCCCTCCTTCGTCACCGACACCAGCTTCTTCCCGTCGTACTCTGAGTGGGCGTGCAGAGCTTCGCTCGCTTATTATATTGTACGCAGGATATATTTAGAGCTACATATATTTGCACACGCTTGCTCAGAGCGGATTCGTTGCGCAGACACACAGAGTTACGCTACGCAAGAGACTGTTGAATAAGCCTCCAAACCGCACGCCATCTGAAAGCGCGAATTTCGGCTGCAGTGCGCTCTTATACATTTCCAAGAAGCATTCTTTTGAAATACGTGATTCCCACGCTAACGTCACCTCTGCTTCACTTCGCCCTGATTATATGAACAAGTGATACGTGACACTCCTTGAGTGTCAGATAGGCACTCCGCGTGATTGTTTTAGCAGACGGGGGCACAGAAACTCCAGCAAGTGCCGATGTGGCGCAAGTGACGCGTTGGAGCAGGGTGTACTGACCGCTGACTGTCTATAGCCACTCACAATGTAGAATGCCAGCGGCGCATAAATTGTACAGGCGCGCCTTATCTACGCTACACAGCCGGGGCTCCCCCGCTGGGGTGGACGGCGTCGGTGGCCGTAGTGCTACAGTACGATGCTCCTATAACTCGGTTCCATTGCGCGTGCGCGTAGACGCCTTTCTCAGCGCGTCTTATATGGACGGCGCACTGTAGGCGCAGCAAAATCAATGGCGGACGGTATTTTCGGAATTTCGCGAAATTTTACAGAGCGTGAGTATTTGTTCAAAATCAGGCTAAATACACCGCAAATCGCCGAACAAACGACGGATTCGCGTTCTGCGGCATCAGAAAGCCCAGGCACAAGTCGCACAACTGTCAACGCAATTTTGAAAATTCGACCCCGGGACCCAATTTTTGGCCGGCCAGGTGCCGAAAGCAGGGTGAAGGCGTCCAAAATCCCAAAACAAACACCGGATTCGTGTTCAGCGTAGTCGGAAACCCACGAAACAAGTGAAAACACAATTTCGAAAATTTGACCCCGGGATTCAAAAATTCGGCGCGGCCGGGGTGCGGTACCTCAAAATGATCAAGACAGTTCGTCTAGACCAACTTTTGACGCTGAACACGTTGCAATGGTCAATTTGCCGCTAAAAGCACGCCTTCCGGCCCAAAAATCCATTCAAAGTCGAAAATCCGAATTTTCCGCTCAAGACCCAGAACCTTTGTCACCGCGGATCTCCCGAACGGCAAGACCGATCTCGGCGGTTTTGGTCTTGATCGAAAGGTCATAGAAGGCTCTGAGTCAGAAAGAAGAGTTTGCGAGGATCCAGTGTCGCAAACTCGAGTTATGATTTTTAAAGGGCGGAAAAAATATTAAATTTTGAATTTCTACCGTACTCCCGCGTCAGACCACCTAGGGAGCCCATTTTGATATGGTTCTGAAGAGGGTCCAAGGGGCTACAACATATCCGAAAATCACCAAAATCGGCCCACTTTTGCGACAGTGATGGCCATCTTATTTTTTTTTACTTAGCAAAAATTCGAATTTTTGAATTTTCGCAAAATTCTTCCACCGCCGAAATTTTTTCACCCCCCCCCGAGCACGCTTCGCGTCGTCATAAGCTATCTTTTAAAAAAAATTGGCTCCCTAAGTGCTTCCTAGCGAGCGCTAGCTCTGGTTATGTTAACTGTAGGCTTTACCGCTCCTATAGCACTCCTTCGCTTTTCAAGCGGCGGAGTGCCAAAAATCGTAGCGCGTTGTCGTCCAGTACTAAATCGTTTGCCAACCTTTGAGCTGCTGGACGCAGTACTCGTCGATGGGGTCGACCATGTAGACGACCTCGAAGCCGCGCTTCTTCACCGCCTCCACGAAAGAGGAGTTGGCCACGGCGTCCTTGCTCTCCCCAGTGATGAAGTAGATGCACTTCTGCAACGGCAGACGACAGAGAGAATTGTGGAGCCAGGGTGGGCGACGAAACGTCACAAAAGATTCAGCAGTCGACAACTGCGATTCGCTGCGTCCTAGTCATCCATCTAAAGCGCCAGTCGCGAACCTGGTTCTCCTTCATGCGCCCCACGTAGTCCTTGAGGCTGGACATCTCGTCGCCCGAGGAGGAGGTGTGGTAGCGGAGGAATTCGGCCAGCTTCTTGCGATTGACCGAGTCTTCGTGAATGCCCAGCTGAAAGTGCGGAACGTTCTCTGCCGTGAACAATGGAGCAACTGTTCGCTACTCGGCAAAAACGGTAGTGCAGCTCTCAGCACGTTGGGAGAATGACCACACGAACGAGCCTTCAGACCCGAAAGATTCAGTCATCACGGAGCTACGGCAATGCAGCCCATCATTCTAAGCGAAAGTCAAAGCGCACAGCTTCCCACCCACCTTCATGTTCTTGGCGAAGTGCTCGTAGAACTTCTTGTAGTTGTCCTTGTCCTCGGCGATCTCCTCGAAGAGCTCCATGCACTTCTTGACCAGGTTCTTGCGGATCACCTGCAACACAAGCGCAGACACGATCTCACGAGTTGGGACCATAAAGACGGGTGCGCACGCGCGCCCAGGCGCACCTTGAGGATCTTGGACTGCTGGAGCATCTCGCGACTGATGTTCAGGGGCAGATCTTCGCTGTCGACCACGCCCTGAGAAGAAGGACAAGACTCGTGAGCCGGTCACCTCACAAACAGAGTCCAAGAAAGGAAGCGCGCGCGCCAACCTTGATGAAGTTGAGGTACTCGGGCATGAGCTCCTCGCAGTTCTCCATGATGAAGACGCGTCGGACGTAGAGCTTGATGGCGTTCTTCGTCTTGCGGTTCTCGAAGAGGTCGAAGGGCGCCCGCTGGGGAACGAAGAGCAGCGCCCTGCAACAAGCGCCGCCCGTTCCTTACTCTGCGCACTGCACGGGAAGAGGGAATCGTAGTTCGAGAACCCCACCGGAACTCGAGCTGGCCTTCGACGGAGAAGTGCTTGACGGCCAGGTGGTCTTCCCAGTCGTTGGAGATCGACTTGTAGAACTGAAAGCATAGAGGTCAATGAACCATAGGATTGCGAACAGCGTTGCGCCCTTCACTGCGCCCGCCCATCGCCTGCTCAGAACACGTTGGGAAAGGTTTCGCTCACGGGGAGTCTCAGACCCGAAAGAATCGACATCATCGCAGCTCGGCCGTCAAGACTACTGGAGTTTCGCAAAAGAGGAGGGAAGCGGCCGAGGCTCACCTCGCCGTACTCCTCGTTGCTGATGTCGTCGGGGTTCCTGGTCCAGATGGGCTTGGTCTTGTTCAGCTCCTCGTCCTCGTGGTACTTCTCCTAAACAGCTGATAACTTTGTCTTTGTCTCAGCTCTTTGTCGCTAGCGCATGACGCGCTAGGGCTAGCGACAAAGAGCGCGCCCATAAGTCAACTATGAAAGCAAAATCGGCCAACCTTGACGGTCTTCTTCTTCTTCTTCTTGCTCTCCTTGTCCTTGTCTTCGTCCTCGTCCGAGCCCACGTCCTCGACGTCGCCCTCCTTCTTCTCCTCCTTCTCTACAATGTTGCCGATCGCAGCGTAACAGAACTACACATTCGTATTCTCGCGCCGGCCAACACGCACCCTCCTTCTTCTCCTCCTCCTCTTCGTCGTCGCTGACTTCCTTCTCGCGCTCCTTCTCCACCACCAGCTTGATGGGGTAGCCGATGAACTGCGAGTGCTTCTTGACGATCTCCTTGAGACGACGCTCCTCCAGGTACTCCGTCTGGTCCTCCTTCAGCTTCATCACGATCTTCGTGCCCCGCTTCACCTCGGGATCTGGAATATCATTAGAGGTATCAACCGTCTAGTCATACTTCGGTACCAACGCAGCACGTACCTTCGCAGGTGCGGATGGTGAAGGAGCCGCCGGCGGAGCTCTCCCACATGTAGCAGTCGTCGTCGTTGTGCTTCGAGACGACCGTCACCTTGTCGGCCACCAAGTAGACGGAGTAGAAGCCCACTCCGAACTGGCCGATCATCGAGATGTCGGCGCCGGCCTGCGAAGGAACGGTAGACCAGACGTTACTGAGAACGACAAAAGCATACCTGTAACGCTGGGGGGGGGGGGGGGGGGGGGACCCCCCCCCCCCCCTGGCCGGAGATTCCCCCCCCCCCCCCCCCCCCCCCCCCCCCCCCCCCCCCCTGCCCAGCCTGAAAGACCCCCCCTCCCAAAAAATTGCGAAAATTTTCGCCTGCGGCGCTTAAATATGGCCAAATTTTTGCCTGCGGCATTATATTTAGGCTGTTTTCCATCACAATGAAGCGATTTTTGCACTTTTTGCCCTATTTTTGCAAAATTTCCTTACTTTTTCGCCAAATTATTAGGTCATTTTGACCCCCCTCTCCTCGGTTTTGGAAACCCCCCCCCCCCCCCCCCCCCAAAATCCGGATTACCCCCCCCCCCCCTCCCCGAGGAGGCGCGTTACAGGTATGGACAAAAGTGTCAATCAGAGACAAAATGCGATTGCCGCCTTAGCCGAGCGAGATCAACTAAGGCAGGATTCGTGTTCTTGTTGTTGTCCCCTGACAAACAACACAAAAAAATTCAAATTTTCTACTTTCAACCCGCAAATTGGCAACATATTTCGCCTGTAACGTTATTTTGGAAGGTTCTTAGTCGGTGATGCATTTGAGATCCAAATTGAAGAGAACAACGCCTTGGGACGTTCTCAGCGTTGAATAAACGCGGTACTACTGGCGCACCTGCAGAGCTTCCATGAAGGCCTTGGTGCCGGAGCGGGCGATGGTGCCGAGATTGTTGATCATGTCGGCCTTGGTCATGCCGCAGCCGGTGTCGAGAACCGTCAGGGTGCCGTCGGCCTTGTTCGGCTGGATCTTGATGAAGAGCTCCTTGCCCGACTCCAGCTGCTCCGGGTCCGTCAGCGCCTGGTAGCGGACCTTGTCCAGAGCCTGCAATCGATCTCCCACTCCGCTACTAACTACGCCGGCAGGAAGCAGACGTCAGACGACGCGAAAACAAACGGCCGGGGACGCAAGAAAGGAAAGGAAGACGCACGTCGCTGCAGTTGCTGATCACTTCGCGCAGGAAGATCTCCTTGTTGCTGTAGAAGGTGTTGATGATCAGCGACATGAGCTGCGCGATCTCCGCCTGGAAGGCGTACGTCTCCTTCTCGCCCAGATTCATCATCTCCTCCGTGTCGCCGCCGCCACCGGCCGCCTCGGTGGTCTCCGGCTGCTGCTGCACTTCTTCGACTTCGGGCATGGTTGCTGCTTCAACTCGACGTCGGGAAATATGCGCTCAAAAGCTCAAGCTGATCGACTAGAGAACGAGGAAACAGTTCACGAAACTATCACGAAAACACCGCACCAGCGCTATTCAATAGTGAGCCACGTAGCGTAGGGCGATGAGTGTGCGTAACGGAGTGGGCGGGCACTGTTTTGAAATACTCAACGCTGATTGGTTGTCATTCCAGCCTCAACCAATCCTCAACGGAGGACGAAGAAATGCCTCCCTTCTAGAACGTTCTGTGTGATAACTCCGTAGAAAGGGGCGGAGCTACTGCGCGGTTCTGGAACATTCTGTGACTGAATCCTCGACGTTGATTGGTAGAAATTGAACTGTCAAATTACCCGGAACTAGCACAAAT
>JASAMZ010008519.1:0-10810 GCA_030248115.1 Linhomoeus sp. GSCO2_2 | reverse complement strand
TTTGGTTCATTTACGTATTGCTCTGGGCGGCAGTCACGTGACATATATACTAAAAAAAATAGCAAAAACATGGAAAATTTTGCAAAAATAGGCCAAAAAGTGCCAACAAGCTGCTTTAAAAAAGTTGAGTTGTTTTATTGATACAGAGTGGTTTGTGAGTGTTTTAAAGTGGAAGAGTAAAAGAGTGGATACTTTTGTAAAGTATTTCGAAGCCTTTCCGATATGACGCGCGCCCGCCCGGAGTCCACTATTCATGCGCTACTTCTGACACGCTCTTTTCTGAGGGGTTCTTGCATGGCAACATTGGGATCGCCCGGAATTAGGGAGGGATTTGGTGTTGCAAAGCAAAGGAGCACCCCGGGATAGAGCAAGACACGCATTTCTGAGCGGTTCTTGCAAGGCAACATTGGGATCGCCCGGGATTATTTTTTTTAGCAGACAAAGTTGTTCGTAAGACAAGGGTTTAAAAAACAAAAGTATTTCTTTGGAAATGACCGTTCAACAACTGCCTCAACGTAAGCTTTCAAACGGTCGAACGAATGCCGCTCTACAACGTAAGACGAGCGAGTTATGGCCGATTTGCTGTTTGAACCTTTGAGTTACTGTAGCTCGCGAAATTCAAACTTTCGAATCTTGACTTCTCTTAACGGAATGATCAGTGTGCCGAAACCAATTCAACAAACTCAAGATCGTTTCTCTACGTTTGGAGCGAGTTAGAGAAGTTTTGCGTTTGGAACTTTTGAGTTACTGTAGCTCGCGATATTCAAACTTTTGAGTTTCGACCAATAGAAGAACAAATGATCAGTGAGTCAAGAGCTATCCAGCAAGTCAAGATCGTCTCTCCACGACGCACGCTGAGCGAGTTAGAGCGATTTCTATGCTAAAGCGCGAGAATGTCGCCTTTTGTGGTGCGTGTATGCGTAATTAACAAAAATTTTTACGCCAACTGAAAAAGCACGTCGAGACCTTTTAGTTGACCTATCGCACGCCGCTCTACGACGTAAGACGAGCGTGTTAGAGCCGTTTTGCGTTTTGGACCCTCGGGTTACTGTAGCGCGCGCAATTCAAACTTTTGAATGTCGAGTTCTCTTAGCGGAATGATCAGTGTGCCGAAACCTATTTAACGAACTCAAGATCGTCTCTCTATGACGGAAGACGAGCGAGTTAGATAAGTTTCGCGTTTAAAACCTTTGGGTTACTGTAGCTCCCGAAATTCAAACTTTTGAGCTTCGACCAATAGAAGAACAAATGATCAGTGAGTCGAGAGCCATCCAACCAACCCAAGATCGTCTCCCTACGACGCACGCTGAGCGAGTTAGGGCGATTTCTGCTTTAAAAAAGCGAGAATGTCGCTTTTCGTGTTGCGTGTTTGCGTAATTAAGAAAATGTTTGTGCCAAACGAAAGAGCACGTCGACACCTTTTAGTTGACCTATCGCACGCCGCTCTACGACGTATGACGAGCGAGTTACAGCCATTTTGCGTTTAGACCTTCGGGTTACTGTAGCGCGCGAAATTCAAAGTTTTGAATTTCGAAACCTCTTAGCTGAATGATCAGTAAGTCGAGACCTTTCCGTAAAGCCCAAGATCGCCTTCCTACGGCTTACCAACGCCGAGATCTGAAAGCGTGACGAACGGACGGACGAACGAACGCACGCACGGACGATAAGCTCTCGTAGGGGTTCGCCCGGCTGAGGCCGGGCGAAAAAATCGCTTAATTTTGGTCAAAAACGTCCAAATTATAGCGCCGCAGGCGAAAAATTTGCCATTTCTAAGCGTTGCAGGCGAAAATTTTTGAAATTCGAGGGGGGTCTTTTGGGGAAGGCGGGAGGGGGTACCTGGGAGGGGGGGGGGGTGTATGGGTGGGGTGGGGGGGGGTATGGGCCCCCACCCGGTTACACGTATGGTTCTAACCCTTTATGAACAAAATGTTGCTAGAGTTACCGCAACTGGAGGTTGCCGGATGTCACAGGTTACCTGAAGTTACGTGACCTCTGGTGTAGGGGAGCAAAGGCAAGGACAGGTTCATCGCGATATTTATTCACGGGATCTACTTAACAAAATTGATTGTATTTTGGCACACTAAAAGACCTTGGCACAAATACACTGTAGATTGTATTCCAAATTTGATGAAAATCGATTCAGTGGAGCAAAACTTGTGGGTGCCATCTCCCTTCGCTGCCCCTCCGCCAGAGGTTGCGTGACTTCAGGTGACTTGGGACACCCCATAACCTCAGGGTGGCCCAGGACGTTTTGGACACATGCGTCCAATCGTTCATAAAGGGCAAAAACTCAGCTTCAATAACTGAAACCGAAACTAAAAACCCCCTATTGAAACTGAAACTGATACTGAAACAACTTTGAGAACATGTACCGATACTGAAACTGAAATATATTTAGTTTCTATAGTCACTCCTGCTTGCGAAACACTGTCACGAAAATATAGAGTTGCAGTCAAAACTTGCGAGGTCCAAGGGAGGCGCACGACGAACGATCCAGCGTTCCCTTACCACTCCAGGCAGTTCGTGCGGCACCAGAGTCACGCGTGAGCTAAACGTATCCAATTTTGTGAGCATTTTGCGAGGCTCTCGTCTCTGGTCGCTGGAGGCAGCACTTGCTGCAGCTCTCGCTTTGCTTTCTTTGAAATCGCCTTTTGTTTCCGCAGCTACAAAAGAAAAGTGTTTGGAAAGTGCCCTCGCTAGAGAAGCGGTTTGAACAGTTTTTGGAGTTACAGTATCCCAGCCGCGTCGGATTGAATCTTGAAAAGTGCCTAACCGACCGAAGCAAGATTGCAGTATACTCAATGTTCACCGTTTCAACACCGTTTGAACATGTATGACGAATTTACATGATACCGCACTACATAGGGAAGCGATTTTTATGGAGCCTTGTATGTCGACTCTATATGCATCGCTGGTGACAATGCCCACTTTGTGCGACAAACCTCGTTCTTCCATGTTGTCAAAATTCGCCTCCATCCACACGTAGATATACTCGTCGACGCAAGTCGGCAGGACAAAAGGGTCGTGCGCATCCTCTGGCACCCCTCTCATGTTGTCGGGAGGGTCCTTGTCGTCAGGCTGCCGGACGCCCCGATTGAGAATGAATCTTCTGGCGCAAAAGTGGCCGTCGAATAGGCTCTCTTGGGCGGTGGATTCCGACACCCATCGCAACAGGACGAGCGCCCACAACAGTTTGCTACGACCCTCAAGGAAAGTCTTGCTGCACGCACAGGCCATACTCTTGTTCGAGCTGTCAATGTATCCTCAAGCGCCTAGGGTAAATTGACACGTCGCTACCGACGTTGCTCTGAACAGACAGTTCGTCGGTAGCCCAACACGATGCTCCTGGCATGAATATTCAGTTTTCGCGATGACACGACTAGTAGTGCAGAGTGGGTTCATTGTGAAACGTCCTGGTGAATAGTATTGCCTTGTCCCCCCCCCCCCCCTCCCCCCCCCCCCCCCCCCCACCTCCACCCTATAGTTGACTGAAGACCTACATATGTACCTACTCTCTGACACGTGTATTATCGTCTCATCAGTACTTGAAGTGCGGCTCTTCATAGACCCGTGAACAAAGCGCGATCGGTCTCGATCAAAAAGCAGTTTCTATCCCTAATTTGTAATTCAATGGTTCTGCCGATATTTTCAGACAGTCATTGCTTAGTGCGTTTGAAACACATTTTAATAGACCAGAAACGTATGGAATGCGATAGCGATTGCTGCAGGCGCTAGAATAGAATGCAGAGAATGCTACCAATCTCGTTGGAGAAGCATAGGCAATAGACGAATTTTGCCCGCATTTGCAACAGATGCCTTCAAGTTGGACAATACGGAATTATTTCGCGATGCAGCCGTGTACCTACATACATGAAGCAGAATAGCCCGTTTCAAAAATATCCGCGGAACAGTTGAATTGCAAAGTAGCAAGGGCGAAGCGGGGCTTTTGTCTGTCGTGGTCGGCCGCTTTTTGACCGCGAGCGCCTTTGAAGTCAGGAATAGCACTCTAACTCGAAGCGGGAGTGTTATCTTTGATGCTGCTCTTGATGAATTCTCAGAGACTACCCATGTACATAAATAGATCTACCACCTTTAACAACTCGAGTTCTTTTCTATTGTGTCGTCCAGGTATAACCAAGCCAAAGTGACAGCACACTGTCGTGGTGGCTAATAGAAACTTAAACTAGTTTCAGTTTCACTTTCAGTTACAATCAGTTAACTGAAACTGAAACTGAATCGAAACTGGCACGCTCCATAACTGAAAGTGAAACTGAAACTCACGGTTTAGCTTCAGTTATTTGAATGCCAAATTTTACCAAAACTCAGCAGGTGTTCATAAAATTCATGCCAAATTTTACAACAAATGTAGACCTTTTTATTCATAGAAACTATCTGAAGCTTCTAAGTCAACTAAATTCCAAGCACTAAGACTTGATTTGAGCAATTCGTTGCGACTTTCTGGGCCTTCAATAACTGAAACTCAGTTTCAGTTACCGAAACTGAAACTCGAGAGGTGGCACAACTAATACCGAAACTGAAACTAAAACTCAGCCTGGACCATAATTTTAACTAAAACTGAAACTAAAATGAGTTTCTATTGGTCGCCTTGCACACTGTTGCCGAGAACGCGATATAATGGCAAAACTCAGTCTGATCGTGTTGTTGCTGAATGCGTATTACGTTGCGGAGTCACGCAAGGCCTTTGCATTCATCGACCTCCATAAGTACGAAGTGATGTGAGTGCATCTCTCTTAACAATTTCGGGCGTGCGTGCAGGCTACCTAGCTTCTGCTTCAATTAAAGTTGAGTTCGTATTCTAACCCACATTATAAGTTACGTTCTTTAGACTTGCCGCTTCTAGAAAATGAAGATGCTCTAGCAAATGGTAGCTGTGCAATAGGCGTTACTCATCTTAGAGGCATCATATCTCGAGAAATACGCATTTCTGATATGCTTCTTGAGAGACGGTGGCTGATATGCTTTTTGGGAGACGCGGTAGAAACCACATAAGAGTATACCCGGGCCATACTATTTGGGGTCGCAAAAATATTCTTCATCGTGACAAATTTCAGTTCATTATCCTGTTTAACGTGATATAATTTGACCTAAAGACAAGACAGCTGCAAGATTTTGTTGAGATTTTGCGTTTTCCATTACGGAAATGACTCGCGTCGCATGAGCAATAAAGCCTAAGCTCGCTTGATAGCTAGAAATTCTCACGAGAGTAAAGAATGGCGAGAATCTTCGGTCTCTGGAGAAATAAACTGTGTTCACACTAATGGAAACTTCTGAAAAGCACTGTAAATAGAAGGTTCCATGTTGTATACCCGGGCATACTATTTGGATCGCACTTATGTGGAGTAAAACCCAATTTTCCGAATAGCAACCAGGGTATGCTATTTGGCAATGTACGGTATTACATACGGCAGTCAACCGGCATAGCATTAGGTACCGATGAAGGAACATATGTACGATAATGACGCCTGTCCCCTTGCTTTCAGCCAGCCAAACTGCGACAACTTCTCAAAATGTGACGTTTATTTCAAAGTTGTCTTCGGCGGTGAGTGATTGCCTCTTTCTTTCCTTTAATCGCCGACTTGTCTGTCGCGTTTCCGGCACGAGTGAAATCTCCAAACGCACGCACGCACGCACGCACGCACGCACGCACGCACGCACGCACGCACGCACGCACGCACGCACGCACGCACGCACGCACGCACGCTCGCACGCACGCACGCACGCACGCACGCACGCACGCACGCACGCACGCACGCACGCACGCACGCACGCACGCACGCACGCACGCACGCACGCACGCACGCACGCACGCACGCACGCACGCACGCACGCACGCACGCACGCACGCACGCACGCACGCACGCACGCACGCACGCACGCACGCACGCACGCACGCACGCACGCACGCACGCACGCACGCACGCACGCACGCACGCACGCACGCACGCACGCACGCACGCACGCACGCACGCACGCACGCACGCACGCACGCACGCACGCACGCACGCACGCACGCACGCACGCACGCACGCACGCACGCACGCACGCACGCACGCACGCACGCACGCACGCACGCACGCACGCACGCACGCACGCACGCACGCACGCACGCACGCACGCACGCACGCACGCACGCACGCACGCACGCACGCACGCACGCACGCACGCACGCACGCACGCACGCACGCACGCACGCACGCACGCACGCACGCACGCACGCACGCACGCACGCACGCACGCACGCACGCACGCACGCACGCACGCACCCACGCACGCACGGACGCACTCACGCACACACCCACTCACCGACAGACAGACAGACAGACAGACAGACAGACAGACAGACAGACAGACAGACAGACAGACAGACAGACAGACAGACAGACAGACAGACAGACAGACAGACAGACAGACAGACAGACAGACAGACAGACAGACAGACAGACAGACAGACAGACAGACAGACAGACAGACAGACAGACAGACAGACAGACAGACAGACAGACAGACAGACAGACAGACAGACAGACAGACAAACGAACAGACAATAGCGTCCGTATATATGTTGCAGGCCATGGCCGTCTTCAGGCCATCGCCGTCTAGACGGCTTTGGCCTGGTCGATCAGGCCGCGGCCGTCTATACGGCGATGGCCTGATGCGTCAGGCCATGGCCGTCTTCTTCTGCAAAAGACGGCCATGGCCTGATGGACCAGGCCGTATCCGTCTTTAAAAGAGTATCAGCTGATACAAACGCTTGCAGGGAAGGGGCACAGCAGGCCTAAGCAGGAGGTGAAGTAGATGGAGGAGTGTTTATTCCACTTGCAGTTTGCACTAAAACTCGGCCAGCGTCGCGCCTGGCGGGTCTCAACTGAGGCTTAGCGCGACCACCAACTTCAGGGCGCGCTCCGCGCGCCCTGAAGTCGGTCACCGGTCGCGTTAAGCCTAAGTTTCGACCCGCCAGACTGCGACGCCGACTGACTCTTGTGCATTGTGGGCGCAGGGCGAGCCTAAGCATAGCCTGAACTGGAAGGAATATACTATGTCGGAAACTAACAGAGAAAGGAAAAGACGGCCACGGCCTGGTCGATCAGGCCGCGGCCGTCTAGACGGCGTTGGCCTGACGCATCAGGCCATGACCGTCTTCCGCTCGAAAAGACGGCGATGGCCTGAAGACGGCCATGGCCTGTGACATATATACTCGCCGCGCTAGGGCGCTGCGAAAAAATCCTGTACTTATTTAGTTAGACCGCACACACAGACTCTCACTCCATGCAGAATTTGTGGCTGATTTTGTAAACCCTGTATTCTCGCTCGCACTCGCACAAAATTGGTCTTTGACGGCGATCACGCTTGAAAGCATTCCGGAAAGTGAAACATGGCGCGTTAGACTTGGTTATACGCTCAACTTTCTGTGAAAAATTCAATTGTAGGTACAGGGAGGTTTCGGCAACCGTGGCGAGACATTTTCATCTTTTGAGGGCTGGCGTAGGCGTCGGGAAAAGCTGGGTCGCTCTGAAACCTTTTCCAGGTTGTAGAGCGATCGGTTCTGCGTCGGATAAGCAAATATAAAGTGCGTCCCCTGGTGCGTCAGGCAGCGGCCATATATATGAAGAGTATACGCTGCTTGCCTGATCGACCAGGCAATCCCTGCATATACCCACGAGAATTGCCTGACGCATCAGGCACTTGCCGTTTTCAACGCGAAAGTTGTCGCAAGCGCCAGCAGGGAAGGGGCACAGCAGGCCTAAGCAGGAGTTGAAATATAAGGCTGTCCACGCCCAGATGTGAAAGAAGCGGCGGGGGGGTATCGGCGGACCTCGGCGATATTTTGTGTGCTGGTAGGCCGTCATCTTAGAAATGCAACGCCACAAGTCCGAGCTCGCTACGTTGTCTCACGCGAGCGTGGCACGCGTTTTCCCAACATGCACAAATTTTGCGCGTTTTCAGAAAATTGACTTCGATCGTTTATAAAATGAGTTTCACTCAAGCTAGGCTGCTGATACTTGGCATCTATAGACTGCCTGTTGGCGATTGTGTATTAGCCAAGTGCCACGCGTATCCACGCAGCCACGCGGGAGCAACGACTGCGGCAATTTTTCAAACTTTGGCACGACGTAGAAAAAAGTCGCCCGAATCGATTTTCTTCGTTTTGCTTTCATTCGATAGCCAAGAGTCTTATCTATCGAAATATGCAAAATTGACCATGGGCATTGGGGGTACTGCGCGAGCTACGGGCAACAAGCTGTGTGTGTAAAAAGTTCAACCTATACTTTGTGTCTGTCAAATTTTGGTGAACAGTATTGTTAACTTTGTACACATCGTTAGCCGCATCTGGAGAAAGTGTCTTGAGAATGTGTACCTTAATGCCAAGTGCACCTATCCCCACGATACGGTTATCTGTACAGCTGATCTGAAGCTCAGTGATATCGCGGCGTTCGCTATATGTTATCGGCATGATACGACGCCGTTTATCTGATGTTTCCTGCCTGTGTGAAAACGTCACATCCAACAAAAAAACTTGCCAAAGGTTTGGTGCGGGCGAATTCCTGTTTTCAGCGTACGCATTTCTGTTTCCGAGTGCACATTCATCAATAAACAGCTGTTCTGGCCATCAGACGAAAATCTCGATTTTGAGATATTTTTAAATTTTAATTCTAAATATCTCGAAATCGGAATTTATAAAAATGTAAAAGTATGCCACAAATTCTTATTGGCAGACGGCCTTATGAAACAAGCTTTGTGTGTAAAAAGTTCAACCTATATTTTGCGTCTGTCAAATGTTGGTGAACGGCATAGTGAACTTTGTACACATCGTTAGCCGCATCTGGAGAAAGTGTCTTGAGAATGTGTACCTTAATGCCAAGTGCAGCTATTACCATGATACGGTTGTCTGTACAGCTGATCTGAAGCTCAGTGATATCGCCGCGTTCGCTATATGTTATCGGCATGATACGACGCCGTTTATCTGATGTTTCCTACCTGTGTGAAAACGCCACATCGAACAAGAAAACTTGCCAAAGTTTGGTGCGAGCGAATTCCTGTGTTCAGCATACGCATTTCTGTTTCTGAGTGCACATTCATCATTGTCATCAATAAACAGCTGTTCTGGCTATCAGACGAAAATCTCGATTTTGACATTTATTTAAAATTTTAATTCTAAATATCTCAAAATTGGATTTTGTTAAAAATGTAAAACTATGTCACAAATTCTTGTTGGCATACGGCCTTACCTTTTCCGCGTTCAAAATCGTCAAAAAACGACGTTTTATTTTTGTTGATTTGTGGAATTTTAAAAAATAATCACGTATTTCTATTAAATTCCATATTTGCAAAAAATTTCTCTTGCGTTGCAAATTATCCGCAGTCTATACTCTTTCCATTTCTGAAGAAATTTCGCCGTTATATCATCAGGTGAAAAAGTCGATTTTCGACATTTCCATATTTTGATTGAAAATATCTCAAAATTGCAATTTTTAAAAACTGCAAAACTATGTCACAAATCCTTATTGGCATACGACCTTTCCATTTCTGCATTCACATTCGTCAATAAATGACGTTGTATTTTAGTCAATTGATGCAATTTTGACAAATAATCGCGTATTTCTATCAAATTCCACATTTGCAAAAAAAAATTTTGTGTCACAAATTATCCGCGGCCTACGCTCCTTCCATTTCTGAAGAAATTTCGCGGCTAGAGCATCAGACGAAAAAGTCGATTTTTGACATTTTCGAATTTTTTAATTGCGAATATCTCAAAAATGCGAAATTAGCACACAAACGGACACCGGATCCGTACTCAGCGACCTCGACTCTACTTGACCACATATGTCACCTAGTTTACTTCGGTGCCACGGACGGACGGACGGACACACACACACACACACACACACAGACAGACATTGTCACGGCTGGAGGGATATTTTCAAGAAGTATTGTGAGGTTCTTTTTCAAAATTTTGTAAATTCTACAAAGAGCCAAATTTCTACACTTCTTCTGCACTCTATGTGTGAAGTCTGCCAAGTATTCGGCAAACAGTTGCAGATAATTAATTAGTTTTGGGGTATTTTAAGGGTTTTGTCAAATCCCTAAATTTTGACAATTTCAAGCAGCTGAAATTTCACAATTTCTTTGGACTGTAGTATTAAGCATAGTCAACCATGCATTTAGCAAATAGTTTCAAATTTTATAGTTAACGCAGTTACTGGAAGATTTTGAAGGGATTGTCAAAAATGACAAAATTTCGGCAATTTCAAACAGCTTAAATTTCAAACTTTCTTTGCACGATTGTATGAACCATAAAGTCTGCCAAGCATTATCCTAATAGTTTCACAATTTTATAATTAATAGGGATATTTTCAAGGCCTTTGTTAAAATTCCCAATTTCGACAATTTCAAATAGCATGAATTTCAAAATTTCTTCGCATAGTTGTGTCGGGCATAGTCTTGCGAAGTATTTAACAAATAAGTTGTATGGTTCTATAACCGAAAAGAATTTAGGTATATTTTCAAGGTTTTTGTCTAGAATTTCAAAATTTTGACATTTTCAACAGCTTAAACTTCAACAAATCTTTGTGTGGAGTGCATCGGAGCGGGAGCCCAAAGAAATAGGGCGTCGTCCCATTTATACCCTTTTACAATAGGGCGTCGTCTCATTTCTCAGATGCTTTCCTGTGTCGAATTTCTCTGATCCATTTGTGGATCAGTTGCCACAATTATCAGCGCAAAGTGTGCCTGCGGCGATTCTTCTGATCCATATGTGAGCAATACGTAATTAAAACCAAGTAGGTTAGAC